>JADBJO010005037.1:160446-162946 GCA_016801955.1 Conus betulinus | reverse complement strand
CAGTTTGACCGACACCACATAATTACCATTACGTGTATTAAGAGCTGGCCAGTCCTGTAGCACCAGAACTCGAACATTACATTCAGGGCTCGGCTGTCTGCTAATTATCAGGGAGCATTCTGGCCGAGGCACAAAACCTTGTTGACGTAAATGGCTGTCCTGATATGGTTTCCTTTGTTACTGATCCTAATTCTAATCCCAGACCTAACTTGTTTTTGTAATAAAACTTTGTGGTGCATTGTTTCAACAAAAAAAAAAAGTAAATTACAACACAAGCACATTAATGAAGGAGATAGGGGGGAAAGGGGAGAGGGGAAGAGAGAGGAGGTGAAGATAGACGGGATGGGGGAGGGGGGGAGAGCGGATAGCAAGGTGGGGGGGGGGGGGGGGGGATATGGGGAAGGGGAGAATCTAAGATTATCATAACCCTGAGTCAGCAGCAGCAGCAGCAGCAGCAGGAGCAACAACAACAACAGCATCATCATCAACAACAACAACAACACCAGTAATGATAATTGCAAAAGCATCACAAAAACATAGTAACAATGCCTACAACAATGACAAGAACCACATGACTATCAAGTTAAAAAAAAAAAAAAAAGCGGCGAAAACATGTACGCAAATGGGCATAGAGAATAAAACATTACGAATTAGTCTCACGATAGATTTGACATGTATATCTACAATGACGAACATAGATGTATAACAGTTCCTTTCCGTAGTAAAGTCAAACATTTTATCATTAACATTTGCTTTATGTTGTTCTATCCTGTACCTTTTGTTCAGCAGCTTGTGAAAGACGATTAAAGCGAGGTGGGCATTTTCCCAACACACACACACACACACACACACACACACACACACACACACACACACACACACACACACAGTCACACTGTCACTTCTGCACACACGCATTCATGACAGCATTTACTCCATACACACACGCAGCCTCTCCAATCAACCAACAGGCGCACTACCAAATGTTTTTCTCTCTCTCCACCCCCCCCCCCCTCTCCTTCGGGGAAAACACTTTACTAAATGACTCAAACAATTAATAAACAGAATCTACACATGTATCTCTCTTTCTCTCCACACTGAGAGATAAATCAGGTTATGAATTGGAATCAATCACTTCTTACAAGATTCCTCCTTCTTGCTGAAGAAAGTATAACCACATCCTACTAGACTATAAAGTCATGGCCTTCACAAAACATTTTGGCCCAAGATCCAGTCCAGGAGAATAAATAATTACTGTAATTATGATGCCATACCTGCATCAAAGTTAACATTCGCCCCTCGCTGTTATAATGCCCTGCCCACATCAGAAAACGTGTGTCGCGCCCTTTGAATTCTCCTGTCACGGGAGAAATGATGAGATCCGATCCCCTCTACCTGGAGTCTTTAATTGCTGGGGCTGAACTACCGGTGTGTTCCCCACACCATGGCCATCGTTAACCCCCGTCTCAGAGGAGGAAATAGCTGATGGGGTGAAGGGTGAAGGGTGAAGGGCGAAGGACTGGTAATGACTGGTCAGCGGCGAAGACCCCTTGACCAACTTCCTGACTGGTTCAAATCCCTTGGCCATCTGCTGGGTTTAATTATAAACTGATTCTTTCCTCCCTCCTCCTAGTGAGTGCATACTCAGTGTTCAAAACACATGACCAACACCTTACCAGCCCTTATTAAACTATCTCTCAGTGGTCACTTTCACCCAGTGACCACCATTGTACATCTGACTGAACAATCCTCACAATTATTGGGGACGCCTGCTACACTAGTCAAGCCACATGAATATTCTTCATTTTTAGTTGTGGCATGGGGGAAATGATTCATATCACTAGACTACATGTGATGGAGTGTCACATGCCTTGATGTGAGGCTACGTCACATGGCGCACACACACACTCACACACACGCACACGCACGCGCTCACACACATATGTATCTCTCTCTCTCTCTCTCTCTCTCTCTCTCTCTCTCTCTATATATATATATATATATATATATATATATATATATATATATCCTGTTTGGTAAATATTACCGTAAAGCCGAAAATACTATCTGTATCAAGATAACCCCAGCCCTAATCTAACATCGCCCTGACTAACCCGAACTCTGACCCAACCTAGCTCTACTCTTGACCCCCCCCCCCCCCCCCCCCCCCCCCCCCCATCTCATTCACATACTGAAAATGAACAACGTGTTGCGAACGAAAGAGGCGCTGCAAGTATAACAAACGTAAGAAATGGGGCTTACATGCACCCTTATGCTTACTCAGCCCATGATCAGCAGATCAGCTGGTTTGTCAGCCAAGGCAAATATCAAAATAGTAAACCGAGTGTTCGAAACGCCGGAGTTTGCTAGGAAAGGGGAGTAAGAAGAGGAGTAGGAGTCTCACACTCATGTGTGTGTGTGTGTGTGTGTGTGTGTGTGTGTGTGTGTGTGTGTGTGTGTGTGTGTGTTGTATGCATGCGTGCGTGCGTGCGTGCGTGCG
>JADBJO010005037.1:150446-152946 GCA_016801955.1 Conus betulinus | reverse complement strand
CTTCAAACTTAAAGAGTACCCAGAACACAATCTTTTTAAGCAGCTCATTTAATGAAATTATTGAAGTCATGTGAGAGAAAAAAGAAAAAGCTTCGAACTTTACCTCAAATAACGTCAGTGACTGATGTTTTGGTGAAGTCAATACTGAACTGGTAGGAAAACAACCAGGCACAAAACAAACCTATAAAGGCCACAGATCCTAAACTTATTGTGTGTATAGCGTGACCGTACGTTGTAGTTTTTGCATGTTTTATTTGTGTTCCTGTTGTCTTGATTTGCCTCTGGATTTCTTGTCTTTGTTTGCGGTCGTGATCGAGGAAAGGATTACATTGGCTGTTATTGCACATTAAAAAATGTCAATAAAATTCTCAAACTGCTTCAACCAAAAATGCAGCAATGCACACATATAGGGCCCCAGATGTTCAGACAAACGCCCGCACTGGTGCGTACAAAATACACACGCGTGCAAACATGCATGCACGCGCTCACACCACACACACACACACACACACATACACACGTACACGCGCGCGCGCGCACTCACACGCACGCACACGCACGCACCGCAGGTAGGCACGCACACACACACACACACACACACACACACACCACACACACAAACACACACACCACACACACACACACACACACTCACGTGACAAACTTGAAAAATAACCCTTTTCTGTTTCGTTGTTATTTGTGTACTTTTGTTAATGTTAATATAAAAAAAGACCCCAACAGTTCTCTCTCTCTCTCTCTCTCTCTCTGTAGTGTGTGTGTGTGTGTGTGTGTGTGTGTGTGTGTGTGTGTGTGTGTGTGTGTGTGTGTGTTGTGTGTGTGTGTGTGTGTGCTCTTGCGCCTCTGTTCCCTCCCAGCCTCTCTCTCTCTTCTCTCTCTCCTTGACTGTTTGTCTGTCTGTCAGTCTGTCTATCAATCAGTCTATCTGCCTCTCTCGCTCTGTCTGTTGTCTGTCTGTCTGTCTGTCTGTCTGTCTCTCTCTCTCTCTCTCTCTCTCTCTCTCTCTCTCCACTCTCTCTCTCTCTCTCTGTCACTTGCGTGTGCGTGCGCGCTCGCGGGTGTATGAAATGTGTGTGATAGCGTAAGTGCCTAAGACGGGTAAAAGTCAAGTGTTAAAATGGACAAAAAAGCATAGCTGAACAATATCCAAGCACCACAAAAGCTTGAGAGAGAGAAGAGACGAGAGAGAGAGAGAGAGAGATGAGAGAGAGAGAGATAGAGAGAGGGAGGGGAGGGGGGAGGGGGGGGGGGGGGGGGGGGGGGGCAGGCCAGCAAGAATGAAGAGTATCAGGTTTAGAAAAAAAAAAAAAAAAAAAAAAAAAAAAACAAAAAAAAAAAAACTTGCACTCAGCAATCAGAAATAAACCGTGCACTCAGAAATATGTGTGCACTCAGAAATAACCGTCCCAGAAAGCCTTGGATGTATCTTCTTGTGAATTAATCCAAATATGGGAAAGAAAGAAGATATATACATAAGCATAATTTCAGTCCAAAAAATGGCTACTTTACCATCGTGCCAAGGCACATTTGTTAGATTAACTCATACATTAAGGCTGAATACTTGGGAACACTAAACATTCTCATGGTATTACTTGTGTCTGCGGACCAAAACATTTCTGTATATCATATTTTGTTTGAATGCTCAGCCCCCCCCCCAGTGACATCGATCTATATCAGGAGAAAGGCATTGAGATGACTAACTTTGATAAAAGTCAATACTTTTATATGGTTTCATATGTTGCTGAAATGCCATGGTTATTTCGCAGTTACAGGTTGCAAACTTTTTTTTTTTTATAAAGATCAACATTTTGTGTACCACTAGGGTATTTCGCTTACGTAAATATGCATACATCAGATGGTTTGAAAAGTACTAGCGTGAATACTATGTTAAGTGTGGAAGTGTCTTCTCTTCGTTTTGTTTTTTTTTTTAGTAAGAGTCTAAAATCATCTGGCGATGAAAAAGACATTAAATAAACCACAGAACTGAAACTGAACTGAGCCTAGTAGGAGAGGATCTGCCCAGCGCCAACTTCCAATCATCAGAACGATCGCGGACCACGAACTGGAGCTTTTCTAGAGCTAACAGCAGACACCTTCGCCGCGTGGTCTTGTGTTTGCGTTGCTCTATAATAACAGGGTGTTTGTTGGTCCTTAGTGTGTCTGGTAAACAAAAAGGAAATAGTGGAGTTGCCATTTTCAGAGATTCGAAAAAAAGTCAGAGAGAAAGAACCACAAAAAAAAAGCGACACAAACAACATTCAAAGTTTGTGAAACGTGAAAGTCCGTTTTAAACGTAAACCTATTTCACTTTCGCCATGAGAGTTTTGAAAACTTTACAACAAAGAGGAGGTAAAATGAACAGAGAGAAAGGGAACTCGAAAGGCGCGAGGAAAGAGCAGAGCCAAGCAAAAAAGTCAAACTTTCCTCATAATCCGTCCTTTCGGCCCCTTTGAGAGTGAAAACAACAACAATGATTTACTGC
>JADBJO010005037.1:110446-115446 GCA_016801955.1 Conus betulinus | reverse complement strand
TCCCGAAATCTTGTGATGAGAGAGAGAGAGAGAGAGAGAGAGAGAGAGAGAGAGAGAGTCCTTTTTCTGGATGATGTTTACCCATTCCGTAGAGATATCCATATGGTCATCCCGACATGGTTATCCATCTGTTACATCTTCAGCTATTAATCCTAGCCCGCCGTGTTTTCCCCTAGTAGGATGGACTACATCTATCCAGGCTTTGTTTTATTTTCCCCTTAGGTTAGGACAGAGGAAATAACACAGGGGAGGAAATCTGATCATTCAAACCAACATCCCCTTTTTCCCGGGTGCGAGAACTACGACGGAACAGCGCAAATGGTCGGAGTAAATGTCTCCCTCGTATTTGAACTTCAACCAATCTCACGCGATGTCATGTTTATGGCGCTAACACCTCGGGGATTCAAGTCAGGGATTTGCTTTGCTGCTGGTTACTGCGGGTGTCTTTGAAGTGTCCACGGTGAATACTGTGGAGGAAACTGCAAATTGCATAATAACAAGAGGCGCCCAAGTTTACGTCAAACTTGACATTCAGAGGATGAGAAAGAAGGGAAGGAAACAAAGAAAAAGAAAGGAAGGGGAAAAAAAACATGCTGGTGGGTAAAGAAAAGAAAAGTAATAAAGAAAGGACGGGGGGGGGGGGGGGGGGGGGGGGAAAAGGAAAAAAATGTTGAAAACTTTTCTTCTTGAATACCGAATGAAATATTGTTTATCAACATTGTAGCGATTCCTTTAACCACTGTGTGATTCTGCATACTGTAATTTTTTTTTTTTTCTGCAGCTGAAATAGGGGTCGAGTCCGAGAGAGAGGCGGGCGTATGAAAGTGGTGGTGCGTGGTGGTAGCTGGGGGTTGGAAATAGCGATGTTGGGTCTTGGCTGTGTGACATATTGATGCCAAAGTAGAGAAAATATTCTTGCTTGTCATGAATTTATCTGTTCCATGAAAATACTTGTTCCTGTTTCTATGGAACTTATGAGAACACAGTTATGCAAAAATCTGAAAGCTGTTAGTTTTTCAGTTGAAGAGAAACGTTTTCTTAGAATCGTTTTAAAAAGATAAGTAAACGTATCTCTGTAGGCATAACAAAATTGTGTTTGGATGCAGAGATCAACTGTATCACTTTGACATCGCGATCAGAAATGGATCAGGAGAAAGCAGTAAGTTGGCGTCTGAAACGTATGTTGTTATTATTTCTTTTAACTTTGCTACACCTTGTCCGTACCTCCATCCCCTCATTGCACCCCTCTGCCTCTCCCAATCTTTTGTCAGAAGGTAAACACACAACAGACACTTACATGCACATGTGTGTGTGCGCGCGCAAACACAAATACATCCATGGGGAGAGAGAGAGAGAGAGAGAGAGAGAGAGAGAGAGAGAGAGAGAGAGAGAGAGAGAGAGAGAGGAGAGAGAGAGAGAGAGAGAGAGAGAGCCTTCGAGCACGATTTGAACTCACATCCGGAGTGTGTTACTTTATCCAAAATACAATGGTAAGCCAACGCCATAAAACCCAGGAGTAAACGTGTATCAAAATAATCGCTTAATGTGTAGTGGACCTGCCGACAGGCATACAACGATATACTCTTGTAGTCCGATGTGGTCTTTGGCCAGAGTTACTGTTTGACAATGAATTGTGCCTGTAAGCCTGACAGCAGAGTAAACTGTTTTGCTAAGAGTGGGAAATTTTCTATCATTTGACAAAGGCTCTTAAAACAGAATGTTTCAGCTGCTTCATAGACGCCAATCAGTGTAAGCTAGAGAACTTTTACAGAGGAGGAAATTCGAGATGGACCTAACTTAGATCGCAAAGATCATGTCTACGTCTGCTTGATCGCAGGTCAATCTGTACAGCGGTTTTGATGTGATGTTGGCTGGAAAAGAGGTGCCATATGTATACCTTCCTAAAAAAAAACGAACGAAATTTGTAGATTAAAGTTAGATTAATAGTGATGTTAATGCTTAAAATCAGAGGAGAACATTAGCATATGTAGCGCATCATCATCCATCTGAGAGAGAGAGAGAGAGAGAGAGAGAGAGAGAGAGAGAGAGAGAGAGAGAGAGAGAGAGAGAGAGAGAGGGCGAGCCTTTGGAAGGTTAGTTTTGACCATTCCACAAGCTAGCCAGAGGCTTGTAACACGTGGCCATCGATCCAAAATGACCATGACCTTTCAGTAGCATAAGCTGTTTTCATCTGGGGCTAAGAAATGTGTACATAAAAAAGGAAAAGGCGAAAAAAGTGGAGGGACAATACCACCATGCCTTCCCGTGTGTGCCAGAAAGACACTGGAACGACGCAGATGATTAGAGCCAATGTCCCTGTTCGTCTTTGAGTTACAATCCCACGTGATGGTTGTGTTATGGAGCTAGTCCCTCAGGGAGTTCATGTCAGGGATTTTGTTTTTCTGCTTGTTACTACAGTGCCTTTGACGGATCCGAAATGTATGTGGCAAAGGAAAAATGCAAATTGAACAATAACAGTAAGCGCGCTAAAACTACGTCAGTCTTGACATTTAGAGTGACACAAAGATTGGAAGAAAAAAAGAAGAGAAAAAGAAAGAGAGAGAGAGAGAGAGAGAGAGAGAGAGAGAGAGAGAGAGAGAGAGAGAGAGAGAGAAAGGAAAAAAGAAAGAAAGGAAGAAGAAAGAAGGAAAAAGAAGAAGGAAAAGGAAAATTCTTGGGTAAAATCTATAAATCAAGAGGTTTGAAAGTTTCTTTAAAATACCGAGGTAGGGTAATCTTACTGTACTGAACAGAGTAGCTGGCTATTTGTGGTCTTTGGGTACCTTTCTCCCCAGTGAGACTCTAACAGGGATTGAATATGGCTTCATACATCAAAGAAAGAAGATGGGATGGGGGCAGGCGGTGACGGAATTGGGAGGGCAAAAGAGGGACGGGGGGAGAGTGATGGGCATTGAGAGCTGGGATTGGAGGTGAAGATGGGTGGTTGTTTGGCTGTATAGCCAATGATGCCAAGTCAGACGAAGAAGATACTGTCAGTTGTGAGTACGTATGTTGACCAATTTAGGAGCGCAGGCTGACAGTTCCTCCATCAGTACATTAATGACTTCGCACAGATTCGAAGTGAAAAAAAAAACATTATATCAAAACAAACAGTTTTGTAACTGAATAGGAAACGCACACTTCGAACTCCTCGGGTATACTGACAGTCTGAATATGGGCATCACACAAAAACAAACACAGAAGTCGTTGGAGGCAGAAACTGAAACAGGTTTTACTTTGTCATTACAGTTAAAAGTGGACAAGGAAGACATACGAGGTCGTCAGCACAGAAAAGAGGTGCTCAGAATCACAGTAATATTGACATTGAATGAATACAAACACACAAGCAAACAAACGCACAAACAAACAAGCAAGCAAGCAAGCAAACAAACAACCAAAACCAAAAAAACGGACAGTTCGTGTGAAGCGTCCTTGGCTATAGTGGCGGGTTGACTTTACTCATTTTCCACTGGATGCATTCGTGAGGGGCTGTGTTGTACATGTTCAGGAGGTCCAGGCAGGATGAAAGAGAATGACGGTAGAGCAGAGGCGTGGGGAATAATTATTGTCGCTCAAAGTAACATCCTGACTGTTGCCTACGAAATCGAAGCTGAATGGTACGAATGCTCAGCGAAGATGTACCCTTGTATCAGAATTTCAGCCGTCTCTGTTTTGACTTTTTTTGGAGAGAGAGAGAGAGAGAGAGAGAGAGAGAGAGAGAGAGAGAGAGAGAGGCAGACAGACAGACAGACAGGTGTTTGTGGGTATGTAGCTGTAGGAGGCAGAACAGAGAGAGAGACAGACATACAGACACACACAGACACACACAGAGAGAGAGAGAGAGAGAGAGAGAGAGAGAGAGAGAGAGAGAGAGAGAGAGAGAGAGAGAGAGAGAGAGGTGGCCATTTGGTCATGATCTTTAAAGAGGGCTGTAACTTCAGATTTTTTTTTTTTACTCTTGTTCTTTATGATGTCTTTGCAGTTTTAGACATAGGTGTGATAAAAGAAGATTGCAAAGGGACAGAAAGAAACGAAACAATGAATCAATAATACTATGTGCTGAATAAGGCTAACATTTCAGAAGAAATGAAATAAAGGAAAAGGGAAAGAAAGGATGAAAAGAAGAAGAAAAATGACAGAAAGAGAAAGAAAGAAAGAATATAAAGAAGGAAAAAAAAAAGGAGAGATGGCAGACAGAATGTGAAGAAAGAAAATAATAAGTAAGAAAGAACGTCGATGAAACAGAAGAAAGAAAGAAAGAAAGACAAAAAAAAAAACAAGCAAACGGACGAAAACTCGAAAGAAAGCATAAAGCAAAATGTAAGAAAAGAGGTCGCGAAGTTTCTTGCAGATGTCACATTTGAAACAGAAACTCCACGCGAATCGTGTTTCTTGCTATTTGTGGCCACATTTTTTTTTTACCCCCCTCATTCTTTCCCCCCAGGCCATGACCGCACTCACAACCCATAATTGTATGTGCTTGCTTCCGACACGGGCTTCGAGAAGACAGCCTCATTCATCACCAGAGCCTGGCTTGATTCTAAGGTTAGAACCTGTGAATGCCCTGAAGGACAGGACACAATTTGTCATGGACATGCAGCATGCGCTGAGTATCATTTTTCTGGCATTAGATTGCGTGGGGGAGACGATACAACGCGTACCTGACATGGGGTGGGCTCCTCCCTCCATCCATCTCCCTCCCTCCTCACCCCCCCCCCTCTCTCTCTCTCTCTGTCTGTCTGTCTGTCGTCTCTGTCTCTCTGTCTGTCTGTCTCTCTCTCTCTCTCTCTCTCTCTCTCTCTCTCTCTCTCTCTCTCTCTCTCTCTCTCCTGATTGTATCCTCTCCATGCCATATGATACGAAAGAAAAGAATACTGTATAAGCGATACTCTTTTGTCTGTGGATGTTGTTGTTGTTGTTGTTGTTGTTTTTGTTGTTGTTGTTGTTATTCTTTAGATCAACTCTTTCATGTGTGTGTGGTGTGTGTGTGTGTGTGTGTG
>JADBJO010005037.1:97946-100446 GCA_016801955.1 Conus betulinus | reverse complement strand
GGACTAAAACGTCCGCCATGTATTTATGTCGGTAGTTCTTAGATGAGGGGTTTAAACCCTGGCTCTCCCTCCCAGCCACACAGGCAGGCCATGACGCTAACCATGGCACCCTATTGGCCGGCTGGCAGGAAGGCAGAGAGCGTACCAGCTTTCTCACCAAAGCCGCTGAAAACACAGGATAAAGTGTGAGGCGAAGAAGAAATAAGAAATAAAGAAAAAGAAATACATTTAAAAAAAAAAAGAGGAAAAATGTGTTAAGTATGAATTAAGAGACAGGTAAACGAGGCTTCTCTGGTGAGAGAGAGAGAGAGAGAGAGAGAGAGAGAGAGAGAGAGAGAGAGAGAGAGAGAGACAGACAGACAGACAGACAGACAGAGACATGAGAGACAGACAGACAGACATAGACAGACCGACAGAGCTAAATGCCAGACAGACACGCTGGCCACAACGCTCGTGCGCGTGTGCGCGCGCGCACACACACACACGACAGCACACCACACGCATGCGTCACGCCAGCGCGCTACGCTACCTGCCACGCCTGCACAGCACGCACGCACACACCCCTGCACGCACGCACGCACGCAACGCACGCACGCACGCACACACACACACACACACACACACACACACAACACACTACACGCACGCGCACGCGCGCCCGTACACCTGCCAGAGAGACGCTCGCACGCACACACCCCTGCAGAGAGCACGACAGACAGACACGCACGACACAGACACACACACACACACACACACCCACACACAAGAAAATGAGAGAGACAGCACAGAGAGAGAGAGAGAGAGAGAGAGAGAGAGATACAGAGAGAGAGATACGAGAGAGAGAACAGAGACTGAACGGACCAGGAACTGCTTTCAAATACACCGAATTCACCGAATCACAACTGTTCCTCCAGCGTCGGCATGGGGTGGGGGGTGGGTGGGGGGGGGGGGGGGGGGGGGGGGGGGGATGGGAACATAAGAAAGAAGGCGGGGGAAGGAAGGGGGTGGAGTGGGATGGAGTAGGGGCTCGCCCACGATCTGTGCATGACGGCCAGCTGTCATTGTGTTGTCTCTGCTTCTATGGCAACCAGACCAGTTCATGCGTGACGTAGCCGGAAGGGTAAATTCCCGCTGGAAAGGGGTGAATTTGGTTTAAATCTTCACCGCGACAAGTCTTGCTGAGAAACAAGCGTTGAAACTGCATCGTTTTTTTTTTTTTGTTGTTGTTGTTTTGTTAGTTGGTTCATCACGCTTTACAGTTCCTCAGTTGCTAGATGTTCATTATTTCACTCTTTGTTTTCCACTACGATGCCTCAGCATATCTTGTTGTGCCGTCTTGTTTCTGAACCAGCTGATTCATTTATATATTGTTTCTGAACCAGTTGATTTCATTTTTATTTATTTATTTATTTATTGCATCCGTCAATGAAGCAGCGTTTTACTCAGGTCCGCCTTTGTTTGTTTGTGTTTGTGTTTGCTGATATATCTGTTTGTCTGTCAGCAAGATTACCCCCCAAAGCCTTTAAAGTTATTTCACTCAAATCTTTGTTTACCCGTGGAAAAAATGTTTTTAACATTTATGTTAATTATAAAACACAAAACACGACGATGAAAATGGAAGAATATACATCATACCCAAAAAATGGAACTATTAGTCAAATTTTCATAGCATTTGAATAGGGAACGAGTTTGCGGTTTGGAAAAAGGGAGGGGGGGGGAAAAAAAGAGAGAGAGAGAGGAGAGAGAGAGAGAGAGAGAGAGAGAGAGAGAGAGAGAGAGACAGAGAGAGAGCATGTTGGCTGGATTTTATTAATTATGTTTCATTGGACAAAGTAATTCAATGGCCTCGAAGTAACACGAGAAACAAACATACACACCTACATACCTCTGACATTATGCTGTTTTCGCAAAGAGCGTTTCAATCAAACATAATCGAGATATTGGACGTGGCCGTGAGAAGAAGTTATCTGATGTTGGTGAGAATCTATAGTACACATCCATGTTGATAAGGGCGGATCTGGTGTACGTTCAACAAGATTATAACATTTTCAGCCTCTGGATATGCAAGGGAGGTAATCCGTGTCAGAGCTGGCGTTCAGCGACAGACCCCCCCCGCCGTGTTCACGGGGACAGATGCCGCTGGTGGTGACGCCTTAAGCGAAGTTGGCCTATCCGTCAGGTGAACAGTTCGATAAAAAAAAAAAGAAAAAAGAAGAAGAAGAAGAAGAAGAAGAGAGTGTGGCACGGTGTAGACTGTCGATAGTTCGATCGTTTTTCCCGATGTGCGCTTCGATTAAGATATTCGACTCTCTAGATCGATTTCATTTGTGCCAGAAATCGATACAAGTTAGCTCTATCCGCAATAAAAAATAGAGATTATACTACTACGACGATTTTTTTTTTCCGGAACAAGTCTGTTAATCTATGTTTTGGAAACGTTAAAGCTTTCTAGAATAGTGAACGCTGACATTCTGTATTTCCCATTAAATGATTTAGTAGA
>JADBJO010005037.1:90446-92946 GCA_016801955.1 Conus betulinus | reverse complement strand
ATTCAGGCCTTGGTCCTTCACAATAGCTACATGAACATCATACAGAGCATTGTCTAATAATACGCAGAAATGGAAAATAATAGCTATACCTATTCAGCACACAGAAAGCTGTGTCTCTCTATATTATATTCAAAAGCTTTATATGAGAACAGGGAAAAACTGCTTATAACGTCAGGCTTTCTGAAAGACATCAATAAAGTTAATTTAAAGAAACAAGGGTTTCTCTAATATTTTGCGTGGATGAATTCTTTTCAAATATCTTCAAGTCATTGGCAGCGCGGAGAACAATATGCACTTCATCTCTCTTCGACATGTTGCACAGAGGACACATCAAATCATAGCTCGGACAAGATTTATATTGAAAATATGCGTTTTCTCCAGATATGCCCCGTCCAAATCTCGTCATTACATACTTCAATTTCCCATCTGTTTTGATTAACAAATAATGTTTCAAATTATGGTTCTTGCAAAACGTTCTATATGGAGATCTATAGTAGTGAAGTTTATCAATGGGTGTTCCCATTTTGCCAACTGCAGTCTGCCAATATGTCCCAGAAATGAACGCTACTTTACAAGACTTGACGTTCATATATTCAGAGACGGAGAGAGAGAGAGAGAGAGAGAGAGAGAGAGAGAGAGAGAGAGAGAGAGAGAGAGAGAGAGAGAGAGAGTCTGAGTTCAACCGTTGGTGTGTGTGTGTGTGTGTGTGTGTGTGTGTGTGTGGTGTGCGTGCGTGCGTGCGTGCGTGTGTGTGTGTGTGTGTGTGTGTGTGTGTGTGTGTGTGTGTGTGTGTGTGTGTGTGTGTGTGTGTGTGTATGTGTGTTTGTTGTGTACGCGCACACGCGCATGCACACCACGGTAATTCATACATAACAACCACCATATTGCTCCATGTATCAGCTTACCATAGTAGTTGAAATATTAGCAGAGATCTGATACCTAGCAACAGCAATAATCTGGGAGTCCCTCGTCATCAGAGCAGGGATAGACCCAGAAAAAAAAAAAAAAAACAGAATCAACTGCAGAAACAAAATAACAACAACACACCAGCAACAAACCCAGAAAAAACAACAACAAAACCAACAACATCAACAACTAAAAAGACAGCATCAACAACAACAACATCATCATCAACAACAACAACAACGACGACGACGATAACAAAAACATTGACAACTTTAAGAACAATGATACTGTCTACAACAACAAAGACTAAGATTATGGACCACATATTGTTGCATGCAGTGGAAGTCGGACGATATTTTGTATTGGGAACAAGGGGCAGACTGGTTTCAGAAGCAGCATTTGGACGAAAGACAAAAAAAAACAAAACAAACAAACAAACAAACAAACAAACAAACAACAGTAGGTTATCATTCATTGTTTTTCAAAAGCGAAAGGAGGGTGAGAGGGTGGGTGCGTGGGTGAAAAAGAGGAGGGATGGAGGGGTGGGGGAGTGAGGCAACAAAATGTCCGTACAAGTTGTGTGTGTGTGTGTGTGTGTGTGTGTGTGTGTGTGTGTGTGTGTGTGTGTGTGTGTATCTTCTACATTTTTTTGTTCTAAAAGAGGCGAGAGAGGGTGGGGGTTATTGCGTTGTAGCATGCAGTTCACAGTCTTTCATTCACTGAAGCCAGATGGCGCCATGTGATTCAACCCCAGCCAAGATATGACCCGTGATACAACTCTTCTAAATGCTATCCAGGAACACACCAACAAACAAGATGATAACAAAGCGTGCAATTTTCCCCCCATTCTTTCTCTCCTTTTCTGCTTAATTCTTTTCTTATTTTATCCTTGGTCTCTTTTTGAGTTTTGAGTCTGGTTATTCTTGGTCTCGGTGGTCCCATTGGCTGGAAATACCGGGAGGGATGAGGTGGGGATGGGTGTGTGTGTGTGTGTGTGGGGGGGGGGGGGGGGGGAGGGAGAATGCATGTTCTGCCGTCATGCCTCCCCCCGTGAAAAAAACATATTCGTGTTGTGTGAAGAAGGTGGCCGGACATGCCCTCTACCCCCACACCCCCCCCCCCCCCACCCACTTCGCCACCCCCTGGTTTCAATGCCGCTAACGTTTCTTACTGTGTTGTGTAATATTGCTTTGACTGGGGTTTCTGGCTGAGCAGAAGACGATAGCAGCTCAGTGGAGACATAGATATAGTTTTCCACTCACGTCATACCAGGGAAATGAATATAAAACAGGCAACACATAACAAGAGCGTATGCTACATGAATAGAACATCCGGGATGAAGAAGGTGTTCGGCTGAGTCTAAAGCCCTTGTCAAACTCAGCGAGTCTCTCGCTCCAACGCCCGGGTCTTGCGCTCGCTTTTTTTTTTTTTTTTTTTTAAACAGATGTGACAACTCAGGTGAGCGAGAGCGTTGGGAGAGTCGAATCTGCTCTACGTTTCCAGGCGAGACACTGGCACTGCGATGGAGATCATTCATAGCGGGCAAAGGTGAAGGTTGTATGTTCCACATCTCCTTTTGGCATTTGTTGTTGTT
>JADBJO010005037.1:72946-75446 GCA_016801955.1 Conus betulinus | reverse complement strand
TGTTGCAGTCCGCAATGACTTATGTGGGTTGTTATGCATTGAAGATGAAGAATTGCTCCAGTCACTTTTCCACACTCACTGTCAAACCAGTCATTCACTCTTTTCTTCTTTCTTCTCACAGATCTCACCATACAACTAGCAGCACTACATAAAGCATTCATAAACAACTCTAAGCATGCGTTAACATCAATGTTAAGGAATTGTATGGCTCTGTCGGTACACTGTTTGAACTCTTCTGAGTTTAGTTCCTCCGCTATAATTTTCTGTACATTCTTCAGACCATATAATGTGCTTCTCTTTGCAAAACACTGGACATTCTTCTTTCTCATCAATGCTGCCAGTTTTCTATTTCATTTCCAATGGCAGATGTCAAGAGAACAAACAATCCCCAACTTTTATGCTGCTGTGTGTTCGAGCAAGTCTTGTGATACAATACAATAATCAATAGCACTGCAACCACTAGGCGACACAAAGGTGAATTTTCCTTTTGAAGTGTCCCCATACGTTCCATTCACAATTTTGAGTTCAAACATGAAACATCAATCCAATAGAGATTTCCCAAACTTATTTATAAATGAATCCTTAGAATGTCGTACCAAAGTATTTTTTTACATTTGCATTCACATTTTTCTATACTAATGTTGGAGACACACATCATCATCATCATCATCATCATCATCATCATCATCATATCATCGTCAACATCATCATCATCATCATCATCATCATCAACACCAATAACATCATCATTATCATCATTCTCAACTCTATTAAAGAGGTTAAACATATGCTCAGCTTTGGGTTGTTGGCGGCCTGCGTGGGCATTAAAATCACCAAATAAGAAAATATTGGAATCATCATTTTTAATTATTTTCCAGCAAAGTGTCTTCTGGCAACAAAATTCCATCTTTGGTTACAGAGTAATTGTATATTGACCCTCCCTCAGGCAGCAAATTACAGGCAATTAGCATTACATCTTTGTTTACATTAAAAACCTTTTTGTTTACTTTTAAAACTACCATATTGTCACAATTTACACTGATCTGGGTCACACATTCTTCATAGTTTTTTTTGTTGTTTATTTTTTAACCATTAAAAGAACGCCACCCGAATTACGACTTGTTTGGACAATTTCTTAGCAGGCACATGTGCCTTGACAAAATCGTGAAAAATACCAGAGAATTCAAATTTCTTATTGACGAACGTTTCCGTTAGGCAAACGAAAATCACAGCCATTTACTTAATTTGTAAAAGACACACCGTACAGTTTACTATATAGATTTTCAACATTTAATTGAGAAATGACATTTCATTTACATGATGGTCTAGTCTGTCCTATTTTGAGTTGTTTATAGAACGCAGAGACCTGTCACTGCCATTTTTCGCCAGTCTGTGTGCACGAACCACATCCTCGCGCTGCACTGTGTGTGGTCACTCTTCCATGTAAATGCCGTGACCCGTTGTCTGCAGTGCCAGAATATATCCCCCTGCCTTTTACACCACGCATACACTGAGAAAAAGTCCCCTGTCACCCTGATGTCGTGAACCGGCCGTAGAGGTCCTGCTACTGTCAAGTGAACAGTCGCTAGGTCGTTCTCTGCCGCACAGTTTTTCTCACCGAAGCAGGCATCTGGCTTGAAGGTGAAGGGTCACGCGCCACGCTGTTGTTCTTGTCAGAGGACCGGTCGCAACTTCCTGTAACGTCCCGTTTGACTTGGGGGAACCCCCCGTATCGCTGGCACACACTATGCTGAAAGCCTCCTGTTCCTACCAGAACCATTGCTTCTGCTGCACCTGACTGGCTGGTGACTGGTCTGACGTCACGATGACGACGAAGGGAATACCCGGTATCACTGCCATTGCATTGCCAGATGCTTAACTTTCCGTTCATACCAGCCGTGTCTTTGTCACCTCGTGCCACCTCTTGTTTGCTGCTACTTTCGAGTATGTTCGCGGATCGGGTCTGCACCGTCCGACAGTCAATTTGCCTCTCACAAAGTAAGCTGCCTTTCCCTCTCGCTTTGCCTTTGCCACTGTCTCTGCCTGTCTTCTCGTCAGATCGTTTTCCCCAGCCCGACACCTTTCTTCTCCAGTTCATGGCATAATTTTCGATCGGGAATGAATTTCATTTTATCTTTCCATTGTCGAAATTTCACAAACATGGTTTGGGATCACCAGACACACATTTGACCGTAAACCATCGCTTTCAAGTGAGGGTTACGAGACCATCGGGTTGGACCATGAGGAAAGAAACAAAGGAGGGGTGCTTGTCTTGGTGCGGAATTCCATCGCCGCACAAGAACTCAAGATAAACACCGATCAACAGGCAGAGATCCAAGGGGTTGATATAGTCCTTAAGAAAACACATCAGGATCTACGATGTCTATTGCCCTCAAGATCGTGATCTTTCCCTCACATACATGAATATCGCAGACAACAACTGCGTGGTGGTGGGAGATTTTAACAGTCACTCAGAGAGATGGGGCTATGAGGAGATGGA
>JADBJO010005037.1:68271-69550 GCA_016801955.1 Conus betulinus | reverse complement strand
GCTCTGCTTGCGCTTGGCCTCAGCAATCGTTGAACTCTTTGCATTTCTCCGATACTGCTTCTAGTTCTGACTTAATATCGAACAGCTCGCTACATAGAATGGAATTCTGGTCCCTCTGCTGTTCTCTGTTCTGTTTCAATTCTTTTTTTTTTTGTTCTCTAAACGTTAACAGGATTTCCGCTGCAATTCCAGGACAAATGGCATTGCTATCTTTCGTCGGTATTCAGTCTATGTTGACATTGTCTGTGTTGTTTGTTTGTCAGTGTTTTTGTGGGAATTGCGGCCTGGGTTCTCCTCAACATCACCACTCAGTAACAGTTTGTTCAACAAAAAACCAACGTTGACAACACAGCACAACACAAGGACATCCAGCACATGTAGGTCACTGTGCCTGGTCTCTCAGATAGACTCGAGTCGAATATGTCGGAAATATCCACCATTTTTTCTTCCGACACATCTTGCAAAAAGCTGACATCACCTGTTTCACAAACACACAACTTCTGTGCAAGTTCACGGAGAGGGTGAATCACGACTAGCACTGACCAAAACCACAGCACAGTGGCGACAACACTTCATGTTGACAGTGTCACACATACTTCGTCACTTTCCCGCCCTGAACATGAATGTTGGCACAGTTTGTCACTTGTCACTCTGCCGCAAAAAATGTCGATTCTGGCTCGCCACAACGACAAATCAATCATTTTTTTGCCGATAGCTCACTGGTACACTGCACTGCAGTAGCTGACACTGCTGTGTTTTCCTGACTCAGCTCACCTCAAAAGCGAATCAAATATGGCGGAGCTCTTCAAGGAGATAGCCGTACTGCAGCCATTGTTTTCTCTCCCCCCCCCCCCCCCACCCCCACAGAGAGAGAGAGAGAGAGAGAGAGAGAGAGAGAGAGAGAGAGAGAGAGAGAGAGAGAGAGAGAGATCGATATTTGCCTCTAAAACCCTGTCAGAGTTTGGTGGTGGAAAATGCAGATATGATGTGTTTTTCCTAGTGAATTTCTATTTACAGTATTACTGCCTTACAAACAGTTGTATCCTTCTGTATCTTAGTTTTTTTATGACAGTCCAACAGCATTGCAGATCCCACCACGTGGTCCAGATTTAAAAACTCGTTCTTTATATCGATGACTGAGTGGGAACACAGGCACACAGATCTGAACCTTCCACCCACTAGTTAACATTTCAACAACCCGGTCTCCATGAACGATAAATGAAGGGCAGCATTCCACTTTGTACCCCCAATACTGGTTTCCAGACTTAAACACTTTTTT
>JADBJO010005037.1:28271-53271 GCA_016801955.1 Conus betulinus | reverse complement strand
ATAAATGCTTCTCAAATTTTTATGAACTTCAGCATAGCTTATAGTCTCGAAGTCCCTGGTTTTTTTTCTCCCCCCCCCGAGACACCCAATCTCCAATGGGAGGAGTGCCATCGGTGCAGACAGACACCTGTTTCATGGGAAGCTAAGTAGTGAATCGGGGCCAGCCTTTGCGCCGACCTACTTCTAGATTGCTAGCTCGTTGCTTCTTGTACTGTTTCACGGTCGCCATTAGTGACAGCGTTCACTACACCTGCGTGCAGGCTCATGCACTCGGCTTTGCGTTTGCTGACGCGTGCAGTGTTTGGTACATCTCTCGCGGCTTTCTTTATCTGCTTATTCAGCCCTCCGATTTTTCTTTTTGGCCGCGGAGGGTGTATCCTATAGTCCCATAGGACCTTCCGTTGGGGGTCGACTCATATCTCCCCCTCTTTTTCTTTTTGTTCCGCCCCTGCTTCACCCTTGTATCTGCGGCCGGGGCCGGGGTGGCTTTTCGTCACGCCGATGTGTACCCTTTTCTTTTATTGCCCCTTATGCACCCCCTGTACTCGCACCTTTTTGTCTCTGGTGCACCTTTTTTTTCCTCTCCTACTCTTTCCGACGTTTTAAGAAGAAAAGAGTGCCTATACCATCCCCCCGCACAGAGCTGTCCACACGTGTGCTGGTCCGCCCCCCCATCTCCCTTCCCTTGACCCGCCTCACAGTATGTGTTGGTGTGCCTTTGTGTAGAGTTTACACCCCCCCAAAATTTTATTTCTACACCACAAAGGGCACCTCAGATTTTTTTTTAGACGCAAACAGAAAACTATGAAAAGAGCGAACACAACATAAGGTATCCATGTTGTGTGTGCCCCGTGATTGCTGCAGAGGTGGATGTGCCCTCCGCCCCCCGGTACGCTGAACAGATAAAAGAGTGGTTTATTTGTCTCCAGTATTTCTTTTTTTTCTGTCATAATTCTCGTGTTGTTTCCCCCCCCCGCTTCGTCTCTCCTCCCGTTTTCCCCCGCCTTTTTTTTCCTAAGGAACAAGAGTGCTT
Source organism: Conus betulinus (assembly GCA_016801955.1). Classification (NCBI taxonomy): domain Eukaryota; kingdom Metazoa; phylum Mollusca; class Gastropoda; order Neogastropoda; family Conidae; genus Conus; species Conus betulinus. The sequence goes on along the minus strand of JADBJO010005037.1, from coordinate 52,238 downwards.
TTTGATTCTTTTGGTCTCCCATCTTTTCGTGAGCCCGCCCTTGGCCTGCTCCGGCGACTCAATTGTACTGACGCGGCAGCGATGATGAGCTGTACACGTCATTCTCAGCACGTCCCCCCATATGCCAGGTGTGTTCTAGTGGTGTGCTCCCGCGGTGTTGAGTTTTTCACCCCTTGAACTTAACGCATCCACTAACTTATCTAATCTAAAGTGTTTTATCTATACAATTCGTGTATCTAAGGTCGATTAGACCCAGTACGAGCACCATTACAGGCAAACTTCACGAGCTAGCAGGTAGGGTTTGCAATGGACTGCTGAAATTAGTGAATATAAACATGTAAAGTTAACTTTTTCTGGTATAGCATTCTTCTTAAAAAACCAAAAAAACAAAAAAGGCCAGATGGAGTCAGGTTACCCTTGCCGCGGTCACTGGAGAGAGAGACAACAATCAGGTTCACTAAAAAATACCGGTAGTCTGACAGGAGTATAGGTTTAGACGTCTAGTGGTTCCGATTCCCCATTGGAGATGGTTCCGGACCACTTCGGAGGACTATAAGCTTGCTGAAGGTTCCATTGTTTGGTAGTGACTATAGTTCCCGTAGTTGCTACGGTGCTAATGCCTTTGTGCGGTCTAGTCTCTTGAGGCACCTACACCCCTGATGACCTACCTTTCGCTAGTACATCACCTTCCTCTGCCCCCGCACCCTCCTGTCACGGCACTTCCTCCTAGCCAGCTTCTATGACTATACCATTAGGGCAGACTCTGACGTCCCCAATCTTTCTTTATTACACCACTTAGTCAGAATCGTGAAGGCTTTATCACCACCCTATACTTTCGCCGAAAGTTGTATGACATCAAGAGCCGAAAGCTTGGTTTTTAGTAATCACATATTGTTCTTGGCCAGTCAGTGCAAACACTTAGTGCACTCCTGCAAGTTGCCTGGCATGCGATAGATACGCAGTAAGGTATCTTATCCTGTGGAATTTTTGTTTATTTTAATTTAGGCCCTGCGGGATCATTCCAGACCTGGCCGATCAGCATTAGTGTCTTAGCTTAGGAGGTTATCTTTTTATATGTTCTCCTTCACAAGGAAAACTGTAGCAAGAAAATGTAGTTGTTTTGCTGTCACGGCGCGCGTTGCCCGTTAGTTTTTTGTGACAAGTAATTCTCAACAAAACTACCGTATGGTATTGCATTACATGCCCATGGCTATTTTTCCCTTCGGTCTTTCTGGTGCTTTATAGCATTTCTTCTTTTCACTTTTTAAGTACACCCGCAAGGAACTGGCAGACCCCTGGAAGGCAAATTACCACTCTTCCTGGTTGGTTCATGAGGGAGAAGCTAGAGAAAGAAGAAAAAATCAGGTTTCGATACGAATTACGATTCCCCCCCCGGTTATTGGACAAGGAGTTAATGTCTAGTGAGGATTCCCTCCCTTGGAGTGGTCTACCACTTCAGGACGGGACTAGTTAAGCTGGCTGGAAGGTAAGTTCCATGTTTTTGTTTTCCCCCCCTAGATCTTTAGCATTTATTTATTCCCCATTCACCCACTCAAGACATATGTCAGTGAGGCAGGTCATCCACTCTACCACTGCAGCATATGACGGCTATCACCCCCTATTTTCTACAAGCTGAGATATAAGAGAAGCTTGGTATAACAATAGTTCTCTCGCGTAATTGGCAACACCTAGGGCTGCGGTAAGGTTGCGGCATGGTGTCCTGGGGTACCTGAGCCTGGAATTATGTTTATTATGGGATTTAATTTTTTGTATATTTAGTATTCGAGTAATATCCTAACTGTATTATAAGGGAGAGGTGATCGAGAGAGAGAGAGGAGGACGGATCCGGGTCCTGTGAGTACGATCTCAGACCGGCGCGGGAGGAGGGAGAGGAGGATATTCGTTGTCCAGATATGTTTTCGTGTGCGCTGCTACTGTGTGGTTCCGGCTTAGGAAGGTACGTTACCCAGTTTTATATCAGCAGACGTTTCCCGCCTTCTCGCCCCCTTTCTGTGGAAAGGACTTTTATACTCCTACCGATCGCTCGGCTCTTTCCTTCTCCGCGCGTCAACACAAGTCTCCTCTCTGTCCGTTTTTTGCTACTTCACGTAGCCGCCAGACGCCTTACTGTGTGCTGGTGCTGAATTATGGTTATATATGCTGTTGTCCCCTCGCACACTGTTCAATTCACGAGCCCTGCGTGGTGCAGAGCTGGGTATCGGCGAGCAGGCGCCCCCCCCTTTTTTTTTTTTGGGACTTTATGGGAATGTGTGATCCCCCCCCCTGTCACTTCTGACCGAGTTGAATTGCGAGGGGCTTCTCCTAGTGTATCCTTCGTAGCTCTTTATAAATCCACACCCATCTGGGTGCGTGTGGAGGCCACCCCATCTCCCCAAAGAGGGAAGACCAATGAAGAAAATAGGCGGCCCAGGCCACAGGGCCTCGCCTATTCCAGTATAGCATACTAATTGTCGAGTGGATATAATTACTCTTCGTTTCGTCAGATAGCCTTGTGGTAATTGTTCGGAAACGGTGATTGTTTATCTCCTCCGTGACCTCTGAGCTAAATAAACATGGGGGTTGGTCAAACAACAAAGTCCCAACTGCTTTCTTCGCTGTACCCGTTTGACTGTTAAGGTAGATGGTTCGAGTAGATCTAACCCGCCGTGTCTCTTTTATTGTGTGCCCACCGACCCCCCCTTTTTTTTTTATTTTTATTTTATTTGTTTACCCCCCCTTTCGTTGGTGCCCCCCTTTGGCACCCTAATGGAGAAGGGTTTTGAGCGGCTAGACATGCGTCGGATAATTCTTCGCGAGTTTTGCTGATAGCCCCTGTTTTTCTCCTGCTGGTGCAAGGATGCGTCCCCGTTGTTACACGCTTTCACGTTCCCCTCCGTGCCCCCCATTTTTTTCGTATTCGATCGGGATGTGAGCGGGAGGGTATCAGCACCGGGTGGTATGGTTCAGTGGGGTCGTCGACTGGTGACCGTGGCAACATGCCTTTTTGACGTGTCGTATCCGCAGTGTTTTTAGCCTCACGTGTTGCCTCTACTGCCTGGATAATGTGTGTGCCAGTGGGGTGAAGGTGAGGATGGTCGTTCTTGACATGGTGGGTCCAAGTATGTGGCTTCGTGTGATTTGCCACACCTTGCGGGGAGCGGTGTTTAAATTGAAGGTTTGTTTGGTCGACCGACGATGGTCCGTAAGTGTGTCGGTGTTGCCTGATGCTGTATCCACAACATCCGGTTGTGTCCTAGAAGGGATGCCCCTTCACCCAGGAGAACCCTTCAGAATATGCTCGGGGTTGGCGATGGTGGTCCTGTGTGTTCTCTCTATCGCGCGGTGCTATTACGGATTAGTTTGATGGGTGTTCGTGCTCAAGGGGGAGGGAGCAAGGAACCCGCCGGCAAGTCACTGGAGCGCTGAATGAGTCACCTAGAAGTGGGGTACTAGCCTTCACCCTCGCGAGTGGAGTCTCCCTCCTGAGCGACCGGGACATCAAGGTATTTTGTCAGCCAACCCCATAAGGCAGTGCCTCAGGTAGTGTGCTCTCTGGCCCCCCTCTCCTTTACAAAGACACGGGCAGGGAACCCGGTGTATTTCTGTTGTTTCGGATGAGTTTTAAGGTACACAGCAGGCAGCGCTGCCTCGTCGCCGATATCACTCCCACATCTTCAGGGCATCCTCCGCCGCCTATGGCCTAGCGACCCGCGATCACAGGAAGGACCCACCATCACCAACATGGCTTGGAAGGTTGGTCTGGACAGTGAGTACGGACAGACACTGATCTCTCACACATGTCCTCAGAGGAGAGCTGACCTCTCTCTTCTGGGTCCACTGCTATGATGCCACAGCGCCCTGGAGCGACGAGAGATGAGGGCGGGAGAGAGAGAGAGAAGGAGAGGTGTTTTTAACTACGAGGTAAACCCCAGACTGCGACGCGTGAGCGTCTCGCGTGTACAAGTGTACACTTCCTATAGAGATGTTTTAGCGCTAAGTTATCTCCGCAGCTGAGCGCCTGTGATCAGGGAGCCCGTTGCGTCTTGGCTATAGACAGTTTAGGGACCTGCCGTTGACTTGCATCAGAGAGTCGCGAAAGGGGGGTAATACGTCCGGGTGGAGGGGGTCTTTTGCTCGTTTGTGTGGCACTTGCCATCAGGTAGGTCGCCCTTTCGCGAGTATCCCCACGGCTTGCGCCCTTAGACTTGCTCTATCGCTCAATGGCTATATATCGATGTTCAGGCGGAGAGTATTGTTCTTTGTCCCCCTTTTTTTTATTCCTTTGGGACGCACCTCGTCTCCGGTTTTAAAAGGTAGTCGTGGGGACTGCCGCGCAGCGCTGCAAGGTTGATTGAGTGGAGGTTGATGGTTGTCGTCGTCGTGTATTGTTCTTTTTCTCGCGACATCCACTTCATTCACACGCCTGTCTTCGCTGATTTCTGTTCTTGCTCATCGTCATGGGCTACGGGCCTTTGCTTCCTTATCGGTTACGTCTTGCTAGGCGTCGACTGAGTAGTGACTGGTGTGGACCTTTTTACCTCGACTTCGGAGCTTTTCATGTGCCTTGCCTGTGTTCTGATTCTTTTTTCTTCTTGGGCCGATCTATTGCTTTTGAGGTAGACGTTCCCCCCTTTGTTTTTTTTCTTCGCCCCAACAACCCCCCCCAGTCCCCCGCCCCCTCGCCATTTTTGGTGAGGTCCTTTTTTATGCCACTTGCGCCTGCATGAGGGACGTTTCCACCCCCCCAGCAGATAGGGGAGAAGCTGCTAGGAGTGCATGGTTTAACTTTTTTTTTTTTTTCTGGGTAGTTCGCAGAGTGGTCCAGAGCTTTCCGTCGCAAAGTGTCACGCTTAATGCTCTCGCCTATTGTAGCCACCTTTTCTTTCCGACCCTCACTCCCGGCCTACGACCTACTCCCCCTTTCTTTTCCACCCGTTCTCACCCCCCCTCCCCCCCGTCCCCCCCCCCACGTCCCACCAGCCTCCTCATCGTAGTGGAAGGTAGGAAGGAAAATCATGTGCCAACCACACCCGTTCTGCCCAATGGGTGCCATTTGCTGATCTCTGCCCAACCGACGAAGGAAATGAAGCTGGACGCGATTGCTGGGATTTTAGGTTTTAGCAGAAGCTGTCAGGAAAACTAAGGATGTTGGTGCAATCGTAATTGTAGTGTAGAACTACAGAAAAAAAAAAAACAGCGGTGCCCACAAAGAAGAAAAGAAAATTATGTGAACACAAGAAATTGTATAAGTTCATTTTTGGATAAGTAAAAATAAAAAGAAAACACGTATATACAGAGTGACTGGAGGGCTACTTCTTGGAATGCAGCAGCAGCAAAGCGACTTGAATTTTTCCCATAACTAATAAATTACAAGGGTAAGTAATAAGCACCCATGCCAGCGATTTTCACGACGCGCCCCCCCCAGCTTGGGTTGTTACCATAATGATGCAAGGAAATATAAATTATAAACAAAGGGTGTGGTTAATGTCTTTATTGAAAAAATCCGGAAGATAAGCTTTCTGATCTGCAGTCGTAGATATGTTTGCCTACTAACGAATGGTTTGAGGGAGAATGGGGAATTAAAAGCGTTTTCCAAAATGATTCTTCGAAGTTATAATTGTAACGGGGGGAAACCATCCTTCACAACGGTAAGAAAAATCGCTGACCTCATTAGTTTTAGAACTTACTTCTGTTGAGATACCCAGTTATTTTGAACCTGATAGTTTTTTTTCCGTGTTTCTGTTTGATTGTTTAAGCTTGATTTTGGACCATGCTTAAACTTGTTTTCTGCAACTTCTTAGCAGCTCCTTAAGAGAAGAATCCCAGAAAAAGGCTGTGGTGAGCAGTTGAATCAGTTTGTTTTGAATAAGAAAAAAAACAACAATATGTTTCTCCCTATGCGTCCATACCGAAGAAGAAACGTAGAATTGTGAACACACCATCAATCAGCTCGATCGTTCTTGTGCACATGTAGACTAGAACCCCAATATAAAAGATACATTTTTGGAACACGTGCTGGGGGCCCAGTTTCTGAAGGAATCGAGCAAGGGGACCGAACTAATATAACCTACATGAGTCTAAGGGTAGTACTAATGAGCACATTCCGCAATTTTCAGGCATGCTTGGTGTTGCAATGATGCCAGAAATATTTCCTAAATATAATACAAAAGCTTGCTTAGGTCTAGATTTGATTCCCATCTAATCGGGGAAGCGATAGCTTTCATATCTGCAGTGGTCGATAGTCCTGCCTAACGACCAGTATGTGGCTTGAGTGGGTGTGAAGGGGGCATAATAAAATGCTTTCAAAAATGAGCTTCCCCAGCCAGTTCTGGTATAACTCAGGGTAATGATAGGGTTTGTTAGTGATTTCTCCTTTGGAGATGGTCTACCCCTTGGGAGGATTATAAGCTGGCCCGTGTCCAGGTTCATTTTGAGACCATTTTTCCCTTCTCACCCATACCCCCGTTTTAGATTTCTATTCCATGTCACCCACTCAAGGCACATATTTTGTTCCGGATCATCTTAAAACTGCGCGGACTCAGGGAGTTATGTTGTCACGGTGACGTTCAGTGGTTCGGCAATGATCCGGTAGCTATTATAGGGTCAATGCGGGGGCATAATCGCTTGTGGCGTCTTCCACGTGATTTGTTTTTATTTCTCTCGTGTGATTGCCCACATTTATGCAGAAGAGATCAAAGAAAAAAAGGTATGGACCGGATGGCCTACGTCAGCTTCCAGTTTAATGATTGTAATTTCATCTTGTTTTTTTTTCTGCCCCCCCCTATTAACTTTTCCCACGTTAATCTTCTCCTTTCCACCGCCCCCTCGACCGTGTGAGTGTTGAGTGTGTTCCTGATCCCTGTTTATACTCACACTTTCCCGGATAGGGCATGTACGCTTTCCCGGCGGTTTTGCGCCGTGCTTTTTGATTGGTTTTCCACCAGTACGTTTCAGGTTCGTGTAGATTCGCCCACGTCCGCAGCGGCTGTAGAGGCAGTCTATGTCAGATCGCCCTCAAGTTGTATGCATTGACCGCTTGAAATGTTCTTGGCCATGTCCCTAGTATTGGCTTTTTGCACTGAGCGGATGCTTCACGGTTGTTTTTGTGTTTATTTTTTACCGTTCGCCCACCACCGCCAGGGCATTCAGAACAATGGAGAGCAAAACCAAGGACAAAACAGATTTCCTCGGTTGAATGGCAATAAGCAGTTTTTCCCCGTGTTGCGCCGCTCGTGTGGTGTGTTTTTTGTTCTTGTCTGTTTTATACTGAGGCAATGAAGACTAAATTTTACTGGCATGGGTAATGGGATGGCGTTGGAAGGCCTGCTGCCTTCTTAGAAGGGGTGACACGCATTTTGTGTTTTTCCCTGGTCTAAAGTTGTTCGTGGCAGAACAGCAATGAAGTCATGGTTGACCCCACACGCACCCCCATACTCGGCCCGGTCGGGCCACAGGTGGTTTTGCCCTAACAACCAGGCACACCCTTAATGTGTGCCCTTATTGGAAATGATACCCCATGGTAAGGGAGAACCAGCACTAATGTCATTAAAACACATGTCGGCCCATTAACCCCACATAGAATTACAGGGTGTGGTGGAGTGAGGGGGACAGCTGCGTTCGGCGAAACCGGTACCTGAAGTACAAAATGAATAAAAAGTAATGTCTCTGGGAACAGGAATGCCGTCAGGCCTCGTGACGTTGAAACCCTGTTTTTACTCATAAGACTCCTTTGCAAGCCTTATGATACACATGTTTGGCACGAAAATACCAACTAAACCAATGCGTCGAAAAGAAAATGTAGAGGGCAAAAGTTCTCGAAAAATAATTGCTCCTGGTGGAAAGTAACCACAAAAGAGGGTTTTGACAAGGACCGACAACTCTAGGTAAAAATCCCATGCGAAAAAATGGTTCCCCTTGCCTATTTAGTGTGTCATCCTGTCAGCCTCTTTGCCACCGCCAGCCCAGAAACCATCGGAAAACGCGAAGAGCGCGGGGGGGGGGGGGGGGGGGGGGAGTTTGGCCTCAACATATGCTGAGGAATCGGATTTGACAGAAATTTTGCGATCAGAGAGGTTTATTTTTGGCCCGAGGTTAATGTAACATCAGACCCTTAGGCCTGTGTGATGGAAGGTGAAAACGAAACGAATCCCTCCACCCACCATCCCCCATCACATCACCCCTCTTCACCCCACACACTGCTGTTGCAAGAAATTTAGAACATTGTGACCACACTCTCTGTCGAAACTTCACCCTCTTTTTTGGTTGTACAAGTAACAACAGTAGCCATTTTTAGGAATAAACGTGTTTGCAGCTGGAAGAAAGTGACGATTTGTCTGAACAAGACATAGAGTGAATAGTAGTAAAGTTTAGCTAAAAAAATATAAATGGTCCCAAATAAAATAAAAGATCAAGGTTTACTGTAACAAAGACTTTGACTTATCTCTGCTATTTCTTTCGACTTTACCTCAAGGGTATATGTTTTGTTTACAATTTCGGGGCCTTCACGAAAGAACGAATTTCTTGGCCTCCCGAACTAAGCAGGCGTCAGTTCATTCTTCTGTGGTGGATGGGTTAAGAAATTCGGGAATGGCTTTAAAACGCCTGGTCCCATCGTCACTGTCGGTACAACAAGACCTTGATGGAATCATGATTATGGGCGTTTGTCTCTTGATTGCTGTGTTGGTGTGTGTGTGTGTGTATGTGTGGTGTGTGGGTGTGCTCTCCGTGTGTGTGGGTGTTGTTGTGTGTGTGTTGGGCTGTGGCGCCGTGCTTATGTGTGTGTGTGTGTGTGTGTGTGTGTGTGTGTGTGTGTGTGTGTTGTAAATTTTTTCCGGTCCGCTCTCTCTTCAGTTTGAAATAGGTGTCTCTTACCCCACCTCCTCCGGTGAGACATTTGCATTCCTCTCTCTCTCTCCTCTCGTCCTCCTCTCTCTTCTCTCTCTTTTCTCTCTCAAAAACAATGTGGGGTGTGTGTGGTTGTGTTGGTGTGTGTGTGTGTGGTGTTTGGCAGCATTCGAAACTTCAGTCGAACTTTTCCCTGTCTTGCTGGAGGATTGGCTGAGCTGGTGTCTACACCCCCGTTGCTCAGGTCCTCTTATCGCTTTTGCGACTACCCGATCTTGGCCAGGGCCGCAATCTCGGTGCGGCCTACCCGTTTCTGCTATTGGTCCGATTCCCCTCACTCCAATTCGCAATGATCTATACCCCTTTCCCGTGATATCAACACACGCTGCTCCCTGTGCTCCCCACGCTTCCGGCTTGGACGTTTATGCCTCCGCAACAGCAGCCGTTTCCTCGCTACGCTTCGGTGTTTCTTTCCATGACGTGGATGGACTTTCCCGGCTCTTAGGAGCCCGCGATATTTTTTCCTCGCGTCCCCGACCGTTCCCTGTGTAAGGTCCCCAGTTTCTTTGTTTTCACCGCCGTATCGGAAAGCCTATTCTGCTGTGCCGTCTGCTTTGCTTCACGGTCACCATGGGGCTCAGTCGGCTCCTGAAAAGTACTGATTATCCCAGTGCGTGCCTTTTTCCGGATTAGCCATACTATTGTCTCTCGTGTCCTGCCTTGCTTCCTGCTCTGCCACCAGCTCCATTCACCGGAGCTTTCACCCATTATCCTGTGGAAGGTCTTGTGACAGCCGATCGTTCCCGTGCGTCGCTGTTGTAACTTCCTCCGCTTGCTGTCCCGGTGCTCGGGGGCCCTTCCCCTGCTTGGTACTTTTGATTGTCTTTTATTGGTTTTTGTTAAGTTAGCGCTGTCCCTTCTGCGCTTGGGCCCCGGCTACCCGTTTTCGGAATCGGTCTGCTCCGCGATGACTTCTCTTCTACGAGAGTGACTGGACCTCCCGCCTCTCGCCCCGGTTCCCTGTTTTTGTCCCACGGGGCGGCTTGACACCCGTTGGCCCTTTGTTTTGCCGGATCGGCCGCGGACGCCCCCGGTCAGATGCTGTAAGCTCCTGCTTGTTTCCTGCCCCGCCTCACTGGTTGCGGGTGCCCCGAATCCTGGATTGGGCGCCTCTGTGTAATTGGCTGCGCTTTCCGCGGGCGCTTGTCCGTTTCCCAGCGCTGTCTGTGTCATCTTGTAGCATCTGTCCTGCGGGTGGGGCCTTGGTCAGCAGCCCTGACGATATTCTCCTGCACCTTTTCTGACACACCCGGTCCCTTTCGCCCAACACAATTCGTCCTCTGTTGTTGTCCATCGCCAAGTGTGTCAACAGGAGTGATCCTAGGCTCTTGATTTCTCACCATTTATCTCAAGGTTTCGTCACTCCCCGCCTTGAGGCTGTCAGAGTAATCTGATTTCAGTCAGTCTGACTATGCAGGACTGTTGACATGGTTGACACAATGACCCTGACCTAACAGTGTCCTACTGGCGATCCTGAGGACCCACTATTTTGATTCGGGACTATTGGTTGCAAAAACGTTTCATCCCACGCGCTTTTTCCTCATGCCTGTGACCGGTCCTAGCACACATTTCGACTCTGGGCTGTGAGAACCCGCCCCACTGATTCGGCTGTCTTAGCAGTGTGTCTCATTGAGTTCTGTGGCACAGAGCGAGCTTTGTTTATTTAGTACTAGTGGTTAGTGCTTCGGTTTGTGGTGTTGTTGCGGTGGTTTGGGTTTTGTTGTTGCCTGTGCGTTCTGTGTGTGCTGGTTTCGTGTTTTTTTTTTGGTTGTGTGCCTGTTTGTGTTTTGTTGTCTCGCTCATCCCTTCTTTCGAACACCATTTTTGTTGTGTGCTTTTGTTTGTTCGGTTTGTTGTGTTTTTTTTTTCCCTGGCGCCGCTCGCGTTCGTGCTGCCGACCTTGCGTCTGCCGTGTGTCGGTCTCCATTGTTCGACCCTTTCTTGTCGCGTTTTAAGCGATGTATGTATATTTGCCTTCCGGCGAATGTTTTGTGCTCACTTATGAGCCTCGCATTTTTCCCGATTGCGAGATCTGTAGCGCTGCGCCCGCTCTAGTCGTTGTAGGCATGTTCAGACCGCTCTTTTATGGTGCTCGATGGGTTACCCTGCAGCTTGCAACATTCATTTGTCGCTCTTGATGTGGCACTCCTTCTTGCTGGGCGTTTTGAGGTATAGTCGCCTAATGTTGATCTGGATTTCTACAGCGTTTTGCCCTTCCGTGTTGGTACGCGTGGACCGTCTTGAATTGGTGATGTTATAGTATGTTTTGAACACAAGCCCTGCTGTCTTGCAGTGTTCAGTACTGCGTTTGCGCCTAACCGAGAGTTAGGCGTGTGTTGACTCGTCGTGCTCGTCGGTTGTCACAGGTCGGTTTGACTTCAAGGTACATGAGTTCTGAGGGTTATCTCTATTTGGTGATTTATGCTGCTTTCGAAGCGCCCGCAGACGAAGCGAACTGAGCGACCGAAGACACCCGCAGAGGTGTGTGTGCTGTGTATTGTGAGAGACCCTCTGCGGATTTGTGGGGGTGACTTCAGCGACTCTGGGTAGTGTCCAGACGCTAAAGTGTTTGGGTGTACTTTGGTGGGGCTTGTGTGTCATCGTCGATTTCGTCATTTACCCAGGCCCTACCAACTTCTCGCGTCCACACAACTTTCGTGTGCCCGTACCTTTTGGCTCCGCAGTATATTTCTGACCTACCTGTCGATCCCGCCCCGTTGCAAACGTACAGCATTACGTTAAGGGCTTCCTACCCTTATTTCCCAGCCTCTCCCCTGCGAGTAGCCTGCCCCGCCCTGTCCAGTACTTGCCGCCTTCTCGCTCTTTGGCTTTCGGGCCCTCGCTTTGCAAGCCGTGGCCATATGAACCCCCCTTGCAGACTCCCAGTCGGGGTCGGGTCTAGTACGGGCATCCCCCATCCCCCACCTTCCTGGGCGTGCGGCGGCCGGCACCCCCCCGCCGTATTGCCCCCCAACGACACAGCTGTCCATCTCACGAGTCAGGCACTGCGAAAGAGACTTATCCCAAGAGGAGCCACTGCATACTGTATAGTCATTGGCTGGCGTTGAGACTGCTTTTTGCTTCGATATGCCGGAACCGCCAAAGGTCCCCTCGCCCCGAAGGTCCCACATTAAGCGTCCGATTTCGTGTTTAGCTTCTTAACAGCCTTCCCTCTTTAAGCCTCCTCAAATCTGTAACACAGTATCTTTCCTTGCTGAGCCCAACACTCTGCTACTCATTTACCCGTGTTCCTTCTGGATAGTCCTTAATCAACAGCGGGAACCACTGCATTAAAAACCAGTGTGGAGAGTTTTCGAGATTAAAGGTAAACGTCCCACCATTCAAACGGGCATTTACCTGCTTCGCCGGTCATGAGCGGAAAAATCCACTATTCTTGACGTTTCTGAAAAACAAAAAAGATCTTTTGTTAACATTTGGCAAAAGTAGGACCGAATTGCGGGGCTACCTAGACGAGGGAGAAAATGTTGTTTGGTGAAAAGCAGAGGGAAAACCTGCTTGGTCAGACCAAAAACTTGTGCAGGAAAAGAGGAAACCAAGTTGCTTGTATACGGGGAAAGACATTAGGAGTTACCGTTCGCCCACTCTCGGCAGCTATGAAACAAAAAAAACTATACAAAAAATAAAGATACTTTAATTTAAATCTATCCATTCAGTTTCACAAGAGGCGATTTGCTTCGATCGTAATCTCATTAAGCACCCAGATGAATGGCCATGCAGTCCTCTCTTGTCAGCCTGTACAGCCATCCTTGGTTGCCACATCCTTGTTCCGAAAATTCTCCTTGGGGGACTAGGGAATCTAATCGATCATCCATTTGGTGCTGAAATGTCTTGAAGCAGACCAGGCTGACTTCGTTCAAAACACAAAAACTGTTACCGATCCAATGTTGTATAACTGGGACAAGAAGAATGGCAACATATGAGGAGAAAAAATCAAAATTCTAAAACATCGCAATAGCAAACAAAACATGCGATGTGGATGAGCCAATTTGAAGAAAATAATCACTTGTAGCTTCCGCGCAGTGGCAATTAAGCAGGGCCAAATAAAACGTCAGTCTCATCATATCGGCTCTTTTAATGATGAATGGATTGCCAAGAGGATTTGGACAAAAGGATGGATTGGATGAGACGGGCCTGATGAGGCGATGAGGAGATGGACAAGGGGGGGTGGTGGGAGAGAGGAAACAAAAAAAAAAGTAAGAAACACCGAACACTCAACCGTCTGATTCAATCTGGATGTGTTCGATACGAACATGGCGCGCGCTTGTTGAAATGACATTGAATGAGTCATCCTTCCACCGGACCTCCTCTCTCTCTCTCTCTCTCCTTCAAGATGGCGGACAAGCGTAGGATGTCAGTTCGACCTGTCACAGACTTGCGAAAGTTATGAGTTGTTTACCTGATGTGGGAATGGACACAGTGTGCTTTTTGTGCTTGCAAGTAGGTTGCGGCCGTAATTGTGTGACATGAATATGTAGGGCCTGATGGTCTCTCTTTGAACTCTGGAGGGCCAGAATAGGCAGGTTTGCGCTGACATTGTGCATCAAAAATAATAAAACATTGTAAAGGCATTTTCCACTACAAAAATCTTCCACGTGATGGAAAACTGTCCGGTTGCACAGATGGTGTTTCTTGCCTATCAGGAGGTGCTATTTATTTTTTGGGGTTTTCTGTCGCTTTGCACGCTTAATTTTGGTTCAGCTGACTGCCGCATCAACACCAATCAGTTCCTCCTCTTTCCAACATGCTGTTTGGCCATGTGGGGACTTTCCCGTCATCTTTTCTCCCGGAGTTTGGGAGGAAACTACGAAGCGCCTTAGTATCCACTATTACCTGCGTATTGAATGCTGCTCCTCTTGTTCCTGTCGTATGTACGGCTTTTCTGATGATGCTTCCCCTCCCCCTTGTCAAGAGAGGCTGCCCCTTGATTGAGAGGAAGGTAATTTGTACTGTATGGTGGATGTTACAACCAGAACCCCGAGCACCTCCTCGACTAACTGCGGGGGGACCGAAAAAAATTGAATTGAATTGATCCTGCAGAAATTTGGTGACTCTAGAGACTAAGTTAGCAAGGACAATATTTCTCCGAATCATGCAGTGGCGGACTTCCCATGGGGACAGTTTTTGACGAAGAAAGCTCGAGGATAAGGCAGCAGGATCAGATATGAGGAGAGATATGCGTCTTCTCAGGCTGGTGCGAGAATGACAGGAAACTAGCCAGACCAGCGACGCAGAGGAATAGAACGATGACCATGCGAGTCCCCCCTGTGATTTAAGAACAAACAGGAAGAGCGCCGTGAGACCAGTTGCGGGGTCTACAAGTTTTGATTGACACCTAGCAAAGATGAGCAATGGCCCCAACGTTACGAGCGCAGATCTTTTAGGCCGCACCCCCAAACGTACCACACGACTGGCAAGTTGCACTGTGCTCTAGCCGTTGCATGAAAAGCACACTTCGACCACGTAATAAGAAGCTTGTAGGTGAAGACGTCGACCACAGATTCTACGTGCCCATACTGCACCGCGAGTCTAGAGTAGTTTTTCTGAACGCCCTTGTCCCGGCCACGCCAGAGAACTGAGAGCCCAAAGGCCACGCCTGGCGCCAACTGTTACGCGGCGCGTAGTGCCACAGTCCCTAACGCCCGGAGAATTGCCTAATCGGTTCCACTGGGCTGATGGGGGGACACATGCGCTGCCTGGAACAAAACAGGAGGCTTCAGGGCGCTAGGGATGATATGAACATGAACACTGACGTTACAAGCAACAGGACACTGACCCAACCGTAGGTCAATTTCCGCACAGCTGACGCACCACACCGAGGGACAGCAGAAGGGGAGGGGACAAGTTTAGCGATATTTCACGTTAGGAGGCAATGAAGGGGATTCCCCCTTGCGTCACTTCACCTGCCCATTTCTCACCATCCCCTTTCGTTCTCACCCCCATCCCCCCTCTACTAGCGATGAAGGTGTCTCCGCCGGCGTTTCTGTCAAAGGACAGAAGGGAAAGGCGAGTGAATTTAGGCCAAGGCCAGGGCTCACGTTCACGCAAACACAATACAAATACACATTCTAGTTCGCCAACAAGTAATAGTCACTGTAATAATAAAAAATAAACACGATTTTGCTTTCATGTATTACTTGGAATGTTGATGGGCTTCAGGCAAAGTTGACAGACCCTGATTTCATAGATTATATTACGTCCTTTTGATATTGTTTGCCTTGTTGAGACTTTTACTTTTCCTACTTTCGATTTTTCAGTATATTTTAGCGATTTTATTGTTGTCCATAGCCCAGGTATAAAACTGTCAAAGATGGGACGAAGATCCGGAGGGACGGTGCTATTAATAAAGAGATCGTGGGAGAGATTCGTTCATGTTATTGATACTGGGCTGGAAAATATTGTTTGTGTAAAACTATGTAGGACACTTTTGATGCAGACAAGGATGTTTTGTTTATTGGCTTATACAACCATCCAATGAACAGTGATTATTACAAAAAAAGGAATTAAAAAATAACCTAGAAATGTTGGAACAGTTTATACTTGAGAAATATGAAAAAAGAGATGTTCATCTAGTTATAACTGGTGATTTTAATGCTCGAATTGGAAACTGGAGTCTAGAAGCCAATGAAATCGATGTGATTCTTGCGGCTGATAGTAGTGAGTTCTATGTAAGGTGTTCTATGGATGATGTTGTAAATTGTTTTGGCTAGTCGCTGATTAATCTGCGTTCTATGTTTGAACTAACACCTTTGAATGGGCTATGTGGCGTCAGCTGGACTTCGTAATCACCTGAAGACCTTGCTCAACCATGTGTTCGTCGCCCGCAAATACCACAGTGCTGATTGCAACATTGAACACTCCCTGGTCAGCAGCAAGGTGCGTCGTCAGCCCTAGCGAATCCATCTCTCCAAGCAGAAGGGACGTCCTCGAATCAACACAGCCATGACGTCAGTGCCCAAACTGAATGAACGCTTTGCCAGAGCCATTGAAAAAGCCCTAGAGGACTATCCAACAGACAGTACTTCATCACAGTGGAACCACATCTCCGATGCCACCTACCAGTCCCGCTCAGATACCTGTGGGAAGACAGTGAGAAAGAAATGAAGACTGTTTATAAGCAGGAATCGTCGGGAAATGGAGCCTACCGCTGCTGCTCGGCAAGCTGCGCTCCTCAATCACAAGAGAGTGCCCTCAAAGAAGACGCTTGTCAACTCCGTAAAGCTCGCAACACCACTTAAGCAGACCGCCCGTAAATGCACAAACGAGTACTGGCTAAACCTGTGCCAGGGCATCCAGTTCTCCGCCAACTGTTTCAACATCCGTGGCATGTACGAAAGAGTGAAGAAAGCGTTCGGCCCTAACTCCAAGACCGTTCGTCTTAAATCTACGTCGGGGGAGGTCATCACTGACCGCAGCAAACACACGGAGAGATGGTCGGAGCACTATAAGAAGCTGTATTTCAGGGAAAACCAAGTCACTCACACAGCCATTGAGAACACCACCTCCTTGCCTGCCATTGAGGAGCTCGACGCCCCACCCACCACTGAGGAACTCAGCAAGGCCATCGACTTGCTAGCCTATGGTAAAGCTCCGGGTAGCGACGGCATTTCGGCAGAAGTCACCAAAGCCGACAAGAAGAGTTCTCTCCTCAGTTATCTCCATGAGCTTCTGCTGCAGTGTTGGGGAGGAAGGGACCATACCCCAGGTCATGCGCGATGCAAACGTCATCACGCTATACAAGAATAAAGGGGACCGCGGCGACTGCAATAACTGTCACGGGAATATCCGTAATCAGCATCGTTGGCAAAGCCTTCATCCGCGTGGTCCTCAACAGGCTGTAGCTACTCGCCGAACGAGTGTACACCGAGTCACAGTGCGGCTTTAGAGCTGTCAGGTCGACGATCGACATGCTAGTATCCCTGAGGTAGCTACAAGAAAAGTGCCACGAGCAGAGGAGATCTTTGTTCGCCAACTTCATTGACCTGACCAAGGCGTTCGAATTTGTCAGTAGGTCAGGCCTTTTCATCCTACTACACTGGATTGGATGTCCCTCCAAGCTCCTGAA
Organism: Conus betulinus; assembly: GCA_016801955.1. Classification (NCBI taxonomy): domain Eukaryota; kingdom Metazoa; phylum Mollusca; class Gastropoda; order Neogastropoda; family Conidae; genus Conus; species Conus betulinus. Next base: position 35,251 of record JADBJO010005037.1, on the reverse strand, counting down.
GATGATCAAGTCCTTCCATAACAACATGAATGGTACTGTCCAGTACGACGGTTCATCTTCGGACCCCAAATCCAAATCAAGCGTGGTGTCAAGCAAGGGTGCGCGTTCGCTCCGACACTCTTCGGCATCTTCTTCTCCCTGCTCCTTCCGACAGTCTCAAGACGGGATCTTCCTCCACACTAGGAGTGACGGAATCCTCTTTAACCTGGCACGCCTCCGAGCAAAGACGAGGGTGCGCAAAGTCCTCATCAGGGAGATGCTTTTTGCGGATGACGCACCCCTCATTGTCCACACCGGGGACGCGCTACAACGGCTCATCACCTGCTTCGCTTATGGCTGCACCGAGTTTGGCCTCACTATCATCTTGAAGAACACAAACATCATGGGCCACGACGCCAGCAGGACTAGTCTCTCTCTGGATGAACGTGGGGATCATCAAGGCAGCAACAGCGATGGCTGGTCTAGTGAATAGAGTCTGATACAACACCATGGTAATGTCAAACACCAAGGTAAAAATGTACCAAGCCTGTGTGCTGAACACTCTTCTCTACGTAAGCCAAGCATGGACCCTGCACTCTCGACAAGAACACCTTCCACACGCTGCCTCAGAAGACTCCTGGGCATCATTTGGCAGGACAGCATTGCTAACAAGGACGTCCTACCAGCCACCGTGGCAAAGTGGTTAGCGTCGCGGACTCCCGGCTGGGAAGTCGTGGCTTCGAATCCCATCAGAGTGATGTGGGTTTTTTCTGCTCCGACCGGCTCCTACCCAGAGTTGAGTTTGCTGCAGATTCATTTGGGAAGACTGGGACCACACAGTCGAGTTTCATCCACATAATGGATGCGTCTCTGAGAGTGTTGCTCAAATTCCTGACCGACACTGCAGGCGTCTGTATCTCTCGGGCCTGTTTGACGCCGGGATATATTATGAAAGGAAGCGTAGAGTACAGCCCTGTCATGTAGTCTCAGACCGAAATGGAAATCCGTAGCATCATCTTAATCATCCTCATTCTCATCGATCAGCATAAAAAATGTCTCAAACTCTGTGGCCCTTCACGCCCTGCTCTCATGGTGACCTCAATTTCGATGTCCTCTCCACGTCTGTGGCCTCGTTTGGTTCCATCGGGGTCACCAGTATTGGCGATGCTATGGGGGCTGTCGTTGGACGGACGTGGTGTCGCTCTCCGGAGGTGGAACTCACTCACGCCGGCTCCGCGACTAAGCAATTATTGTCGTCAGTTGGGGGCCTAGTAGGTGGTGTCCTGTGTATGTCAGATCAGAACAGGCGCCACTGAACACCACCGAAGTGACTCGGCAGCAGTGCAGTGTCTCCCCCGGTGGGTTGCCTCTTGACGACTTGACATTGACTGCTCCCTGTGGATTGCTGGTGCCTGGGGGGCTGCGGAGGGGCCGACTGGGCTGTGGCTGTGGACGGGGTGTCGGAATAAGCGGCGTGGGTGCACTGCCTCTGGGGTGGCGCAGAGAGGTTGGGACAGCAAAAAAAAAAACAAAAAAAAAACAACAAAAAAAACAAGGACGTCCTGGCCCTAGGCACGGTTGCCCTGCATGTTCGCCATGCTGACCCAGAGACGTCTGCGCTGGCTGGCCACATCAGTCGCATGGACGACGTTTGCGTCCCAAAAGACTTTTTGTATGATGAGCTGGTTACAGGCTCCTGACCCACATGACGGCCCGCCCTATGCTACAAGGCTGTATGCAAGTTCGACTTGACGGCAGGCAGCCTCGACCCAGCAGACCTGGAGACAGCACTTTCAGATCGGGTCAGCTGGTGGTCCATCATCAAGGCCGGCATCAAACAAGCAGAACAGAGAAGAGCTAGAGGCCCAGTGGGATGACCAGAGGCTCTGCAGACGACAAGCAGGCACTCATGATCAGGACTTCACCTGTACCAACTACAACAGAGTCTGCTGCTAAGGATCATACACTTTAGCCACAGCAGGCATTGCAACTCTGCAACTGAGTGATCCACGGTGCAGCACCATTGTCTTTCGAGACAGACGGATGCCAGTACACTTTGGAATGAAATGCAAAACGACCTTAAGGTGTCAATGTAACGACTGGTAAACTTCTATATTTCTGTACGATAAAGCACTGTCTATAGACACACTACCCCATGTTAATGCTCTGTTGTTTTTCTTTTTAACAGAGATATCTTCACTTCCAGCGACTATCGACATTCACAATCAATAAATCATTATTTTATACAGATCCCACGTTTGTCTGCAGAGGTATCTTTAGTTGAAGACAAGGGCAATAACCCCTGACCGCCTATCGGTCGAAGGAGGGGAAGGGATGGAATGGCCGCGGTTTGTTTAAACAGCGCACTTCTGCTGACAGCTGCCAGCTTCCTCGCGCTTACCTGACACAAGCTTTCCTCCCTACGCGTACGTGTCTGGCTGATAGTATGTGTTGAAAACAGGATGCTATGTTTCTTCATTAATACTTTGCGCCAGAATGCAACGAACTGTGGTTTGATTGATGTCACTGTATTGTGGGGTCTCTGACTGACAGAACGACACCAAACATGAATGGGTCTTCTTTCACACGCATTGCTGACAAGCACCACAAAGATTTGCAACAACAAAAACAATTGAAACAGACTAACGAACACACACAAAGTGAAATGAAATCGCAACTAAGTGGAGAGCATGCGTTCCTGAAGCTATCACGCACAACCTCAAGCATATTGGACATGCATATCTTTCCTTTTAAAACTGACAGAAAATTAGTCGCGGGACTTCTACCTGACAGCCGGTACTTGGGCCTGAATAAACAGTGTCGGGTCTGGTCAGTTTCACTGGGAACACTGCGGCGGGTTTCTCTACCAAGGCTTAGGCATGTTTTGCTTGTTTATCTGCATGCTCTACGTGCTTGTGAAGCATGCCTAAACTGATTCTATCACAGCCACACCATGCTTTCAGTAAAGCAAAGATTTTAGCATGCCACACATGCAGATGTCAGTTATAAACAATGAAATGCTTCCTACCTGACCTTCTTCTTTCGTCCGTTCGAATCATTTGAAACTGATGTCACATATACACACACCAATGCAAAATGTTTTCTTATTTTCATCTTCATGGTGAACCTACTCATGATTGGAGAGAGAGAGAGAGAGAGAGAGAGAGAGAGAGCGGAGAGAGAGAGAGAGAGAGAGCACACACACACAACACACACACACACACACCACACACACACACACACAACACACACACACACACACACACACGCACGCATACACACGCGCACATTGACAGAAACCACACACTAACAACAGCGGTCGATGGTGACTCAAAAACTGACGTCGACACACTTTCATTAGTATTGAAGCATACATCAGACATGTCAATACATTCAAGTGCCGAGTTGGATGTGCTAGCTATAACTGGTGAGGTTTGTGTAGAGAATGTTCTAGGCATTTTCACGGGGGTCGATACCAATGGTGAAAATGATGACACACTTTTCATCTGTGTGCAAGCAAAGATCAGATTGATCTAAACATTCTTGAGTGGATTTTTTGACGGGTCAGCTCTTCTTTGTTTTCCGATGACCAAGAAGGCCGGCTAATTGAAAGAATCGACACGATGTACACTGACTCAAAGAAAGATCTGGATCGAAAGTTGTCCAGACTTCTGACATTCTCTCTATGTCACGAGCAGCATTTTCTTTTGTATTAAAACATTGAGAATGTGCTGACATGTGTCTCGTTTTTTTTTTTCAGTTTATGGTAGCATTTTATGCAGATACTCTTGAACTTGCCTTCTTCATCACCAGAAATATCTAGGCTGAAATACTGCAACAAATCATTGGAGAAGCTGATACAAAGTCTAGCGTTTAATCCTTTTAATCTTGACCTTTCTGAGCACACGATTGCCCGCACACACGGCACAACAAATCTACACGTCTTTTGTGTTCACTGAAGTTGCGTTTCAAACGCCTCCGCCCTTGTTGGCGCTACAAACACGCACGCGTACGCACGTACAAAAGATCAGAATGAAGTAGGCCTACACGTAAGCAATAAGAGTAGCCAATGCAGGGTCGGTCACACACACGCGCGCGCGCACACACACTGACACAACGCGCGCGCCCACACACACGACACACACACACACACACACACACACACCACACACACACACACACACACACACACACACACACACACACACACACACACACACACACACACACACACACACACACACACACACACACACAGAGCGAGCGAGACGAGGAGAGAGACGAGAGAGAGAGAGAGAGGAGAAGGAGAGAGAGAGAGAGAGAGAGAGAGAGAGAGAGAGAGAGAGAGAGAGGAAAGTAATCGCTTGGTAGAATGTCTGATCTCGGCATCTAGCATCTTGTTGCCAAATTTTGCGACAGGGGCCAACAGGCTGAGTCGGACCTTATTTTATTTTTCTTTAACATGCGCACTGGTGACCTACTCGTTTTTGAGTGAACCAGTCTTTTAGGAAGAAGAAGAAGAAGAGCACCACACACCTACGGCTTGCTGAGCTAACATTGCCTCCATAAGATACACGTGGCGCAACAAACTTCTCCATAAAAAAAAGACAAAAAAAACAAAAACAAAAAAAAAAACCCTCAAGAACGCGTGATGAACCGGCATCAAACGCCACAAAGAAGAATCACAACACACAAATCACGCACACAGTTAATTATATCCAGTGTGTGAAAGAACAATAATCCACACAGCACAACAGGAACAGCACAGCATGAGAACACATGCGCTCCCTTGTGCACAGCTGTGGTACACGCAGCTTGGCAGCACTCAACCGTGAGTCACGTAGTCTGCTTATCGCGATCCACTCTCGATTTAATTGCAGAATCATATTTTCAAGAATTACCAAATAAATCAAACTTTAAACGTTTTAAATCTGGTTTCATAAGTAAATGCTTAACCTGTCAAATTTGAACTCCACTACACCCCAGACTGTACTGATCATTCAGTGTCAATGAAATGTTCTCAGTGGATTTTTTGTGTATGTATGTACATGTATGTATGATATATATATATATATATATATATATATATATATATATATATATATATATATATATAGAGAGAGAGAGAGAGAGAGAGAGAGAGAGAGAGAGAGAGAGAGAGAGAGAGAGAGAGAAAGAGTGGGGGTTAGTTGCCGCCGAGGACATTAACGAACAAAGTACAGGACAAGACACGATGCATTTCGACATCGTGTCTTGTCCTGTACTTTGTTCGTCAATGTCCTCGGCGGCAACTAACCCCCACTCTTTCTAAATTTTGCTTCGTTCTCCGCCATCAGTCGCTCCATTTTGAAATATATATATATATATATATATGTCCAAAAGAGAAAAAAACACAGGAACAACAAGCTCGCGAATGAAATTTTAGGCTTTATTTGCCTTCGTCAGCAAATGGATCATCCTCCTTGAGTGCCAGCAGGTAAGTTAGTGAGGGAAAGAGACGTAAATCTTTCAATATGACGTGATATAAAACAAATTACGTACTAGAAGATACAGGTAAGTCGACAGACGTGTCATAGTTAGAAATTTGATGAATGAAAGCTGTGTGTGTGTGTGTGTGTGTGTGTGTGTGTGTGTGTGTGTGTGGTGGTGTGTGTGTGCGTGCGTGCGTGCGCGTGCGCGCGTGTGTGTGTGTGTGTGGTGTGTGTGTGTGTGTGTGTGTGCGTGTGTGCACGTGCGTCTATGTGTGGTGTGCGTGCGCGTGTGTGCGTGCGTGCGTGCGTGCGTGCGTGCGTGCTGTGCGTGCGTGCGTGTGTGTGGATGTGTGTGTGTGTGGGTGTGCATGTGTCGTGTTGTGTGTGTGTGTGTGGGGGTGTGTGTGTGTGTGTGTGGTGTGTGTGTGTGTGTGGTGTGTGTGTGTGAGAGTGTGAAGTGGAGTGTCAGATGTGTGTGTGTTGTGTGTGTGGGTGTGTTTGTGAGGAGAGAGGAGAGGGAGGAGAGAGAGAGAGAGCGTAGTCTTCAATTTGATGTCTATTCACGTTATGTAGCCGAGACACACACAAAACAGAAGAACGCAGCAGCACTTAATAAATAAAACCAAGTAACATCCAATTAAAGATACAACATCTGCATCTCTTTACAGGTATGTAAAAATCGGACCCCGAGTCAATGCCACTGTCACATATTAGTGAGAAATTATTTAAATTTTTCATCCAGGGAAGATGCAGCTAAAGCAAGTAATGTCTTTTTTTTTCTTTTAACAGCTCACATCTGGCGTAGTTTCTGGCATATTCGATATTTTTTCGCCACAACTGTATTTCATGTCATTTGTAAATTTTGTTTAAAAGCATTAAGTTTTAAGTCTGTGGATAAAAGAGATCATTGACCTTACATGAAGTGTGTGTGGTGTGTGGTGTGTGTGTGTGTGTGTGTGTGTGATGTGTGTGTGTGTGTGTGTGTGTGTGTGTGTGTGTGTGTGTGTGAGAGAGAAAAGATTGAGAGAGAGAGAGAGAGACGTGTAGAGAGAGAAAAGAGGAGAGGGATGGGGCTGAGGAGAGAGAGAGAGGAGAGAGAGCGGGAGACCGAGAAGAAGAGAGACAGAGACAGAGAGACAGTGTGAGTTTTTGTTCAATCATCCTCATAACTTTTTAATATGTGTCTGTTTTCGAGAAAGCCTCCCACCCCACCCTACACTCCCTACACCAAGGGAATAAAAAAATAATAAAAAGAAAGAGGAGAAAATTTGGTTTATAAACAACACGTCGTTCATGTCGCTCCAGGATAGGAGAAGCAATCAGGTGTCCGCTACAACATGATGGTGTGGAAGCCCATGTTCTTACAGGGAGAGGTATCCGGCATCCGAACAAAATGATGGCCCAATAATGTTATCAGAAGAAGTATCGGCACTCCGCACAAAATGACGATGAAAACATTTGGTTTTCAGAAGTATAGGCATAGGCTGCAACATGAACGGCGAAAAACATGTCAAAGGAGAGGGACGTACC
>JADBJO010005037.1:0-24904 GCA_016801955.1 Conus betulinus | reverse complement strand
GCCTCACAACGGGATCATGTGTGCTTTTTCAGCTTGTTTTTGTACGCACATCCATCTGGTTCATCAGCACCGCTAAAACACACACACAGAGGCGAAACTAGAAAGACATAGTCTAGAAGGTGTTATGTTAGGAGCAAGTGTGCTGTCCTGTCAGCATGTGTCAATCACCATCCCCCCACAGAAGTAGCTCACCTTTGCAAGCTGTGCAGCGGGTCTTTACACTTCAAACTACATCTTCTTCATGATCACTTTTTATCCATTCCTCTTCAGTGGTATTGGCCTTTGTTAACATCTGAATCTTCTTATTATTCTCCAGTCTTATTTCTATATATCTCTGTAGCATTCACTCCATTTCAGTCTGGAAATGGTTCTTCGCTTTTTTCCATCGAACCTTAAGAAGTCCACTGAAGTACAGCCAATGTTTTAGTTTTTGTCAACTTTAGCACATTTGTAACTCCTTGTAATACAGTTTTCCTTTCCTTTCAATGGAAGGAACTGTTTGCCAGCATCCTTAAAGCGCTTACCCACGACCAAGTCCCGCTCCCGTTACACAGAAGACCCCGCCTTACCAAGGAACAAATTGTGTCTGGTCCGCAACTACTCAGATCATAACGTTGTCGAGACTGGTCCACTGGCTAGGTTCAGAGGACCAACATTGTGACGGAATCGTACCATGGGCCTGATTACTTGGAGGTCCAACCCAAAATTAAAGGAATCTAATATTTGAGAAAAAGGCTTCAATTCAATTGTACAGTCCTTTGAGTCGGCATGTGGGCCAACTAAGGTTTTAAAACTATCATGAATAAGCACTTCCGTCCGTCGACACTGACTGTTTCGGACCGCACAGGCAAACGTTGCGTCTCAACTGTACGACTAAAAGTCATGTGTCCGCAGCTTAAGTATTCGTAACACTTCATGGACTATTGTGGATCATAGCTATGTTGCAAATGCTTGCTCTAGTTAAAAACAGTCCAGCAAGAGCTGAAAGAGTACTATAAATTATTTCCAGTCCCGCACATATGAAACCCAATACACATGAACAGACCAGCTGCTAATAATCTCCTACAATGCTAAGTACTACAAAAACCTGGAGTGGTTAAAGAAGAGAAAAATACACATGAGGGCAGAAAGACACCGGCCAAAACATGACGCTGGATCAAAAGTAGCACGAACGTATAAAGTGGGGGTAACAAGCTGCACTCCGAATGAAGCCACAACCGCGATGGGCAGGAATAACACAGATAAACACAGAGGCTAGAGCAAGCACATCAACAGGCATACAAACCACAAACCGACGACCCGCGGAGCGCCTGGCAGCAAAATTGCCCACAGCGCGGAAGGGCTTGGACATTTCGCTTGGGGCAACCCAATCAAGACATCGAAAGAAAACAAAAAGCTATCTAGGCAGCCGAAATACAAACCACATGCGAAAATAATATAATGGAGGCGAGTGCAAAAACAACATGTATATAGTAGACAACAACCGGATCCAACGTCTGGCAGCAGGGCCGGCCGCAACCAATGAGGCGTTAGGAAGTGTATAGGTGCGGCGTCGCGTAAAGCTGGTCCAACAAGAAGGGTGCCGGAGCAACAACAGCAGGGAGCGGGTGGTCCGGGAGTGTGTATTGAAAAGAGATGACTCTTGCACTCCCAATTCGAATCCAAGTGGGGCGGGCAAAAAGACGTGGCATACAAGGGCAGAAAGCGGGAGAGGCTCGGAAGACGAGACACAAGGGAAAGCAGCAAGCGCGGGATGGAAAGGGCGTGCCAGAAGGTGGGGGCCAGGACGGAGGGGGAGACGGCCAGGAGAAGCACAAAACAAACAGACAGAAACTGAAGGGGTGGGTGGGTGGGGGATAGGGGTCGCCACCGCCACAGGGGCAGACAGACAGGGGCGAGGGAAGGAAGCGATGACAAAAGGCCCCACGTGTCCCAGACTCTGCAAACCAGCCAAAATTTCCAGCAAAAGGAAACCGGCGTAAAAGAGCACCACACACCGAGCGACAAACACATGACCATTTGCTTACAGAGTAACCGAACGCTCTGGTACAACAACACTTTGTTTCCAACCCCCAACACCATCTGGTAAACTGATTTCCAACACCTTACTGAAAAACAATTGATTATGGTGTAAACTGCCGATGTACCCCTTGTAAAGTCTCACACAGGCCCATCAAACTCAACGTGACGGAAGGACTATATTCGCTAGGGAATGACAGACTGAGCACATAGAAAAATAAGTTGCTGACAGTCCGTTTTTTTCACCCACACCCACACCCTCCATGGTCCTCATTTTGCATCTATCGAACCCTTTCACCCCCTCCCCCCCCCCCCCCCCCCCCCCGACCTGGAATTGTTTATTTTTCTCTAAAATTGGTAACACTTTTTTTCAGCTCCCTCTTTTACCAGACCCATACATACTTCGATCAACGATAACAATACACCCTTATTATTCCTGACAGGGCCACTTTGCCACCATACATTTTCTGACACATGTATGTGCAACCTGGCATTAAAAATAACTAGCACCTCAGAATGGACGTGAATTTCAATCTCTCGACGAAGCTGTGATGCTCACACTCCTGCTTCCTTTCTGTAAGCCTGAGACTTGAACAGCAGCTGCACACAACAAATGCATCACCTGACGTTAACAGCTTTCAATGAACCCCAAAAGCAGCACCGTATCATTTCAATCATCTAATGAGGTGATGCAGTTTGGAATATTATGTGACGTACAAACCCAACTGGGCTGACACAATGGATTTAATGGCATGTAACCAAACTGTTCATGTACACTGGAAATTGTCACATTGTGATACCCAATGGCTAACATTTCATGAACAACGTCGAAACTCAAAAAGGTGAGAACACATCAAAATAGAAAAAAAAAAAAAAGAAAAGAAGTAACAATAAATCAGCTACACCCGCTGGTCACGTTTCTCACTGAAGCAACAAAATTGCCACTGCTTTGGCTTTAATGAGTTGGCAGCAAACGTAACCACCTTGCTGTGGTTTCATATTTAGCGCTGGAAGCTTTCGTGCACTAATCGCCTCAGAGGCAGGTTATTTGCAAGGTGTTTTCATTATTCTAACCCAGCTCATGCCCAGACTTTAGAGCTCTAATTGGAAACTGAAATGAAAGACCTAGCCACACGAGCCTACTTTTAATCACTTGGTGGATGCAACACCGACTGCTGTTCCAAATGTCATGATTAACACTATGGGTACCTTATCATCATGTGTGCCTTGGTTGGAGCTATAGGTTTATTGAGAGACAACGCATAGCTAATATTATATTAATTGTGCGTGAATAAGCAAAAGTACGAGTGAAAAAAACGATTACTAACCAACGTTCCACATCGCGTGGATGCCGCTTTCAATGGTTACTAATCATAACAATGCAAATGACTGGCGTGAGTCGTTGAGGCACTTTTCAAATAAAGGCACTTGCGGTGGCATAAACAAAAGGGGTACACAATCAAGAAGTAATTAGTCGTAATAATCTCTTTGCAAAAACAAAAAAACCAAATAGGACAAAAAAACGAATCAACAACACCAAACAAAAAAAAACAAGTAAACACACAAACTACACACACACACAACACACCACACACAAGAAGACTGAGTAACCGTAATCCATATGAATTCCAAATTATTCAAAGTAATTTGTTTGAAAACCCTTACAGCACTAGATGCTCGGGAAACTTGGAGGTGCCTGTTATTTTAGACTATTGCATCTACTTCTTTGATATGATAATGTTTTACATGAAGCTAAGCTCAGCAGTGGTCGAGATAAATTATCGGGGGTAGCCAAAACTGATGCCTCTGCAGTTGGGCACTCTTGCATTCAAAGATTCAATGAGTAAGAAAAAAACATAACCTTCAGTGCTACGATGTTACTTGCTCTTTTTTGCTTCCTAAGCCAGGTAGACCATTCCCCAAATTATTCCTTTTCCCTACAAGCTGCACAAGATCACAATCGATCCCAAGGACCACTGTCTTCCTAGAAAAATTTGGAAGAATAGATGAACGTAATAACCAGAACAATTACAGGTTCCACAGAAAATGATACACAATGCTTCTTACAAATTTAAACTGCACTGTTTCGTTACGCTACTCCTATAATTCATATGCTGCTAATATTAGTATCACCAATAACGACCACTTATGAAAGAAAATAGATAATCAATCAGTTCAATGTCTTATATCGCAACCTGCCAATCACCATTGGAGAGACTTTTCAAGTGGGATGTGCGTGCACGGGGCGTCTTTCAATTAGGGCCAGAGAGAAGTTCCTGGCATACGGTATTTTTAGTGTGGTTGCGGTTTGTGTGGAGCGAATGTAAGACAAAAACAAATCAGTTGCGTAGCGGTCAGAGATCAGGGTAGAGCTGGGTTGCTACTGTGGCCCTTTTCAAGGTTAAGAAACAGCGGATTCAAACTCAATAAGGCGACAGACCTATGGACCCCAGACGCAGAGTAATGGGGCAAAGTCACCACAATCAAAGCAGAGTATGAGGTGGCAAATTGGTTTGCCGGGACACACACAAGTGTGTACGGCGACTCTGCCAAGTAATATTAATGGCATAAGACATAAATAAATATTTGTTTTTCACAACCATTCATACAGAATGTTACAGAGGAAAAAATGTTTTCCCACTGATGTTATAAAAGAAAAACTAAGAAACAATTGTCTATTTGCTCCCCATTCACATAACTCCATGCCACACCTAAATTCACAACTCCATGCTGTTCTTAGTCCTGGTTACTTCCTTTCTTTCTTCCCTAATCACCACACCACATTCTTTCAAGACCATTAAAACTAATAATCCACATACACTTAAAAAGAAACTTTTTTGAAATCCCCACACACTGCAAGCTTTGTTCTGATGAAAACAGGAGATGGGTATGGGGAATTAGGGTCGGATGTTTAAACGGGGAAGGAGGGAAGTGATCAGTCCCGCCTTAACGCTGCCTGTGTCTGTCTGTCACCCTTTTTCCGGACACAGTTAAAACTGTTTTGCCCAACTGACTCGATAAACGGGCAGAAGTCCACTTTCGTGTGGAGAAATCTTAATAAAAGTACCCCGACCATTGGAGGAAGAGAGGATTTGGTCCTGATTCATCGTACCGAAGAATTTTGGACAAGGTCGAAAACCAAAATTAGTTCGTCCCAAAAAACCCATCTATGTTCCTCTGTGAATTACCTGATGAATGTTGCAATTTCTATATAATTTTTTTTTCTTCTTAAAAGCAGCCAGTATGGGTCTGCAGTTTGTTACCTGCCAATATCCAAGACTAAAACTTCCCCATGATTCGCAATGCTTTGTCAGCTTACTGTTTTAAAGCAAGGACAAAAAAACGGAAACAAAAAAAAATAGTGTATATGCTTATATATATTTTTGTACTCTTCTTTAGAATCCCAAATCGTACTAGTTAGTACTTTACATCGGGAGGTGACAGCTGGGCAACACTGTTTTGTCCCCCCCCACCCAATTTGTTTTCCCCATCTTTTACTTTACCTGCTTACTGCCTATTTTGTACGTACTTCTCTAGAAAGAACAGCTCTCACTCCAAGAACTGCCTTCACACACCAGAAAAACAGCCATCTCCTACCCTTCACGGGCGGTGGCAAAGGGCAAGTTGCTGTTTTCTTTGTTTTTTCCCTGTTGGTCACATTGTATATCCCTACCTGGATGAGAACCTTAGGTTCAAACATATTAATCCGTACGGGTCACCTATTGTTTCTATCATTTAGCAGACTTGCTTTCCAACCTTTATTTTTCTGCTGCAATTCTGCGTACAGTCCCCACTCCTACTTTTTCATTAATATAATCCCTGACAAAGGTGCGTTGTGTAGATCACATTTTGACAATCGGACTTGTAGAACGGTGTACAAAACAAAGAACATTTTGGAGGCAATGATTGAGCCCATAATCACATGAGCGGGAGTGGGATCATCTGGGGATTGTTGGGGTCGAGTAGGTTGTTTGAGTGGGCTACAGAGGCTAAGAGAACCAAACAATAAATTTGACATTGACTGTGAAGTTTCTTGGTTACAATCTTGTTCAAATGTCCTGAGCAACACTACTGCAAACCTGCCCAAAGTTTATAAATCTTTTGGGCTTGTTGATACCATGACCTTACCTAGACAGCAGCACTGAAAATAACACCTGTCATGTTTAAACCAAAACTAGGAACTTACCCGCTGATGACTTCAAAATCCTCATCAAAACGCAAGAAAAAACTGAAAGAGAATGTCTGTGAATAACATACATTGCACTTTCACATTACTTTCATTAAATTTTTTTTTTTTAATTAAAGAAGGAGGGGGGGGGTATCAAGGGGGACTTTCCATAAGAAATAAGACCGGTGGTGAAGGATTCTGCCGAATATATCAGCAAAATTTTTTTTCACAATAACTTTCCATAGGCAAGTTCTAAGCAGGAATTTCAGAGGTCAGCATGTTTTACACCAAAAGTAACAGGGACAGTGCCGGCAATAATTCTTAGCCTTCCTTTTATTAATAACTTATCATTCGATGTTTTCATTGTATGGTTAAGCCATCTGTCATAAAACAACCTTTTGGTACCTTTTTTTTTTGTCTATAACCTACACACAACGACTTTATATGTCAATATTTCTGACTATGATTAGTAATACATTACAAAAAAAAAAAGTCAAACATAAATACATAAATAGAATCAAGTATTTTCTGAAACCGACACCAAACTGTTACAAGTTTTTCATTAGAATGTTCTACTTCTAGTTTTGAAATTAAACTATTATAATGGCAAGTGCAATTTTAAATTTGTATGCAAAATGCACTTGTATACTTCTTTAAATCCTGGTGCGCAAATTAAAACAAACTACATAGCTTTATTTACGAAACTGACGGTCCCACGTGACATCTCTCTGAAACAAATAAACAAAATAAAGCTTTCTACCACCATTAAAGAACTCTGTGTTTTTCTTCCTCAAGCGCGCTAGTAAAGTTTGCCAAGTAGTCTAGGGTCACGTTTACCCCGAGACACAGACAACTTTTTTATCCAGTACCAGTAAATCTAAGAGAGTAAAAACCACAGACTTGCCATTGGCTGGGCTTCCGTCAGCATCAATAGCAGGGTTCCCGCATGGCATGCTGACAAGCTGTCTGTTTGAACTGATGTCAGCCACACTGCTGGACCCATGGCACGGCACCATCTTCTTGGGCCTTTTTCAGCTGAGTCATCGTGTTGCCGGAGAAAAAAAACCTTTGCGTGCTTCAGAACGGTGGATCAAGGGACTGTTGCTGTTTGACAGGCTTCAAAATACCTTTGGCTCCATAATATGCCATGGTGTCAATTTTCTGAAAATATCTCTTTGAAAAAAAAAGAAAAGGAAATTAAATATTCCATGATAATATCACAGGTACAACTATCAACAAAAACACACCATGTTTCAGCATGTCCAAACAAAAGCTTCTTAATCATACAGAAAATATCAGCTTACTATCGTGTTAAATGAAATTGTAAAACAAGTTTGATTTCCCATACGGTTGAATTCCTTCATCTAAAAACTAGTAAAAGACATCTTTTCCATTTAAACTTTTCGTGTGTACAGTATACTTCTATTCTGAATTTAAATATCAATCATCACAAACTATGTCTGGTTCTCGATTCCATTGCCTTAATACATGTCCTTGTCCGTCATCACAAACTGTGTGTAATGGCGAATGCTGCAAAACTTCTGCGTATTTTGCTAATCTTGGTCATCAACACCAGAATGCTAACAAGACTACAGTTGTCATTTTAGCATCCAATCTGTGTCAATTAATGACCTCTATGGAGAACCTATGATAATTACAGCTAATGACTATTGGTTTGACTTTATTCTGCTTTTAAAAAAAATTAATTCAATTGCCCCCCACCCCCCCCCCCCCCCCCCCCCCCCCCCCCCCCCTTCCAGTGATTCAGCTTAACAGTTTGATGTAAGCTGTCAGAAATCCTGAGATTGGTGCTGACAGCTCTGATAATGATTTTTTCTTTTCACTACACAACAGCCAACACTGCATGAAACAAGCGTTTTCTTTCTTTCTTTGCAAAGAATAGAAAGGAAGCATTTTTGTTTTCACCACGATCATTCTGTTTACCCAAGGTTACTCAGGTTGCTGTGAAATCTGTCGTCAACAAAGTTAAGAAATTGCAAACTTCTGTAGCAAATATGCTTTGCATCCAATTCCTATGTCCTTTTTGTATTTGTTGTAAGTAAGGTCATTAATTCAAATCCCTCAACTACTGTCCATTTTTCACAACTAGATAGCCATTCACTTGTTTGTAAACTCCTCTCTTATTTGCATTACAATAAGTTGTTAGTATAATACATAAATTCATTATGCTACAGAATATCTATAATCATATTAGGTATATAACACATAAATTCATATTCTTGAATATTTTAAACTATAACACTTAACACATCTTGGCGAAAATCGGGGTGGGGTGGGGTATTGAAGAGCACAATGACACTTGGCAGAAGACTCAGACCAGTTAGCCTAACGGACTTCATTAGTTTATAACTACTTATTCAGTACTGATACATTTCAATTTCTGGTAAACTGATTTCTCGACTTCGAGAACCGATTTTGCTTAAGGTGTATCACACATCGTCTCAACTGATTGTCTCGTCTTTAACAGTGCCAAGTTGATTATGTTATGTTAATTTCACTGCCGATTTTCGTTGAGCTTACGATGGAGTCGGTGTACGTCAGTAGCAGCCAGCACTAGGCCTTGTAGTGACTAACTCAGCCTCCCGTCCTCATTTACCTTGCTTAGCAGTTCATTTCTGTCGACTAATTCGAGTTAAATCACGCAAGAAGGCAGCTGAAAAAACGAGAATCCTGTTAAACTTACCATCAATGTCTCAACTGTGGTTGATCTTACAGCAAACTTAATCTTCAAACACGCGTCAATGTCAGATTTCGGTGGGTCTGAACTCGATCTGCTGTGGAACGTATGCCTTTTAAATTTAGAAAGGAGCTTAGTTATTGGTCCTTAACGATCACCACTGGTATTCGTAAAAGCCATTTCTATTGGATAACTTTCTACAGGGGACAGCAATCCTTTAAATTGTTGGAAGTAAGTCGGCTTATCTCCCTTGTAACATGAGCGCGATGTCACTTCAGCGAGTTTTAGAGAAGGGGTAAACTATCAACAGGAGCCAAATTCAGCTCAGGCTAAGGTGATGGAGTTCATGTGTGCAATATATATGCGACTGAAGCACAAATTCTTGGCTATGGAGTCGCAAGAAACATAACTTGAATACTTCCACCATCACCTACACACGAGCCGCTTTTCCCACCATGCCGCACCCCGTTCGCTCTCAGACGACGGCCAGAAACCTCTGACATTAAAATTTCAAAGATGCTTGGCTAAATAATATTTTAGGATAGTTGACTTCTGATGACGGACATGCTGAAAATGAAAATAAAATAATAGTCTTTTCTTAAAAAGGTGTGTGTGTTGGGGGGGGGGGGGGGGGGGAAGGAGGGGGAGTTTGACATATAGGTAAATACTATTCGTCAGTAGATTCCTAAAAAGAAGTAATCAGAATAAAAGTTTGCAGTTCTAATACAGTTCCCATCCAGCTAAAGTTGGATATGGTAAGGACTTTTTTGTTTGTCAGCTCAGCTTGTATTAAAACAAAACAACAACAAAAAAACTCATGTTTTCCCACCTTACATCTTTTGAACCATCAACTCAGAGTGAGTTTTCATGTTTACTTGTAGTTGAAGATGGGCAGTTTTCAATTTGAGGTGGAAATTGGCTGGAGTTGTGAGTGTACATTGAGTTTTCCTGTCTTCACTCATCATCGAATTAGCCCTTCGGTTTCAGAGTAGACTTGACGAAGTTTGTTGTTTTTCTGCACCTGTCACTTGATTTGATTTTGCATTCACTCCGTAACTCACAGAGTTATAATAGTTATTTCTTGTTATTGGTTGTTATGTTTTCGACGTGGGTTGTTGTTTTGTTGTTGTTGTTGTTGTTGTTGTTTGTTTGTTTGTTTGTTTGTTTGTTTTTTCTTTTTACAGTAAGCCGTCCCTGTGAGATGCCAGTTACAAGAAATCAAGGATTGAACAAATCGGTCAGTCATGATGGTCAACACATATTGAGTGCTTATCCTTCCTCTGAACCAAAGGGGTGCATGAAAAAAAATGGTGGAAAAGGGTCTGTGTCTCTTTTACCAGCTCCCCGCACTCTCTCTCTCTCTCTCTCTCTCTCTCTCTCTCTCTCTCTCTCTCTCTACTGGATGACAATGAGCCTGCTGCTCCCTGCGGGCAGTGTACGCAAATGGTGGGCAAGCAAATGTGAGATATGACAGATCGATGCAGTGGTGGGTGCACCTGCAGGGTTCTCACCTCGATCCCACTGTGTCTGCATTCTTGGCAAAACTCCAAGCATCGAGCGTTTAATGGCTTTGCCCTGAGTGTACCAGAGGGATGGAGCAGCGCATTGATCCAGAGGACCGCCTGGCGGCCCAGGAATTCAATACTGGTGGACACTTTGATGCAGATTGGTATGACACAGACTCGGGCAATTCTTACAATGCTTGAAAGGAATGATGACAAAGTGAAGGCAATATACTGAACGAGAAGCGAGGGAAGCTTCCTAAGAGGAAAGAGGAAAGGGCTCCAGAAAACGAACTTTGATTCCGCATCATGTCCCAGAGTGGAACGGGCTGAACTTAACAGCTGAAAACACTCAGCAAGTCACAGAAATCTTAAACCCATTAATAAAACATTCAAAGATTAAAAAAGTAAAAAGAACTCATGACTAAAATTAAAAGAAAAGCATTACTGACTGAAAAGAACTCGTGACCAGAGAGTAAAAGTTAACGTAAAAAGAACTCGTAACTAAAGTGACTTGTCTTGGAGTGAAAGACGCAAACAAAAACCAGACCGCGACCAGTCAAAATTTCCCCCGACTGACTTTGAAACGAAAAAAAACAAAAACTTTGAAATGTTAGAAAATCTGCAAAATACAACAAATTGGAGTGTCTGCAGATAAAAACCTGAAAAAAAGAGAGAGAAGAAGACAGAAAATGTCTTCAAGGGAGAAGACTGAGAAGTCAGAAGGAAGATGTGGAGCTACAAAGAGCAGTGGGTTCCTAAGCGATCCCCTGCTCAGCGAAACGATGACCAAATATGGAAAAATTACCTGACAGCACTTACTGACTCAGTTCCATGAACCCCAAATGAAATGCAGATGACGTGTATACTGTAAATTATTTAAATATCTAATCTAGTTCTTCCTTTTGTAGATCGTAAGGCAGATTAACAAGAAAACATTTGAAGTATATTTCTACTAATGTTGATTCTGTATGAAATAAAATGAGTGTGAATTAGAATCTATGATTAAAGAATCGAAGCCTGATATAATTCCGTTGACTCGAACCCAGCCTAAAGCGTCAAGACGACATGGAACCTCTGTTAAACCCTCTTGGCAGGAGGAGGGGAGGGGGGCGGTAAGCGTAATTGCCTTTATTCATAACTCCTTAAATATTGATAGAAGACCGGATTCATAACTTTTCATTCATCTTTGGTGTTTGAAATTCAGGAAAGCAAGGAATGGCATATTATTTAAAGAATCGGCAGATGTTTCTGTACCCGAAAATAAAGCACCGAACAACATGATAAACATTTTTCGTTTAATTTCAGCGTATGTTAACGACAAAATAATCAGCTCTAGATATTCCATTTCCCGTATTCCATCGGCTTTTTTTTGTTTGTTCGTTTCTGTTTTTGTTTTAGATAACGGGCCAGGTGTGCCCAATATAGGAATATTACGCTGCCCCAATGTGAGCAGAAATGGTTGTCTAAACACCGTTTGAAGATAACTGCACGTAGATTTGTACATATGCCCTTTCACAGACACAAAAAAATTTCAAACTGAAAAAAAAAAAAATCACATCAGTACAGTACTTACACACGCACAGACACACAGACACACACACACACACACACACACACACACACACACACACGCACACACACACACACACACACACACACACACACACACACACACACACACACAGAATTCTTTAGACAAAGTTGTGAAATCAATCCAGCCCGAGAACGGAAAGAAGCAGGGGACGGGGCAAAATGACAGAACACAACACAAACCAAGAGACAGCAACAGGGATCAATAAGAATGCAGTGGTGGCCGAAGGCAAAGCGAAAGTACAAAGAGACACTGTGACACAGGAGCTGAAGAAGGGAGAGGATGCTCCGGCCAGGAGCATCCATAGTGCAGTCCACCGAGACTATATGGGAGATGGACTACGTGGGAAGGACACTTGAAAGAAGTCTGATCTGGGAATTAAATGTGGTATATGACTCTTCTTAGGATCAGCTTCATCCTAGGAATGAGACTATTTAAACCGAGGTTCCGAGTGTGAACGGCACGCATAACATGTTTGCACACACGTAAAATCCTATCACATAACACTTCGGAAGAGTATAGCCAGTTTGGCCGTTGGTATGGATGACATGTTACACTGCCATAGCATGCACCCTGAGTTGAGAAACGGAAAGAATGAAGGAAGTAAGGAAATGAGTGATCGATATTGAACGATACTGACCTGGATGACTGAAAACGGGCAAACGACTGAGGGGAAGCGCCAGCTGGCAGCTCTTCTGTCGGCACTACCCAGGTAGGCAGCCCGTTATCAAAACAAACGAGTGTTGATTCTTTTGTAAAGCGCGTAGAGCTTGGTCTCCAGCCGAGAATATGCGCTATATAAGTATTCATTATTATTATTATTATTAGATCTGTATATAACTTCCTACCCTCGACAACACACAAACCCTGGTGAAACTGGGGGGAATCGGATAAATCCTGCCGTGGTGAAACTGTTCCGTCAGGGACAAACTAACTATGGAACATATCGTGAGCTAATGCATAACAACTCGGACCCATATAGGGAAGGTATAGAAGGAGACTCAACCGACGTGGCTGAAGAAGATCATGCATGCGTTTAGCACTGCCAAGAGCTCCAGCAACGACGTTGCACATTGCAGAAAGCCATACTCTCACCATCTGGACCAACTGTGAAATCAGTAGCATGGAAGTACGGTTACTGGACAGCCTGGATGACTGAAAATGAGTGCGACGTAGCAGACCTTCCGGTGGGGAAAATGAAACATCCAGAGCGTGCTGAGAACGGATATCAAATCCTCCCTCAAGTGTTCATCAAAACAGAAATGCCCTCATGTTCTCCGTTGAATTCTTTCTTGCCAGCTGCCACATAAAAGCAGAACGCGCGCGCGCGCGCGCACACACACCACACACACACACACACACACACACACGCACACACACACACACACCACGCACACACACACACCACACACACACACACACACACACATCATACACACACACACACACACACACACACACACACACACACACACACACAAGTTCATCACAAACAAATGATTCTGGCTGATTATATATCTTCTGCCCACATAAAAGCAGAACGCGCGCCGCGCGCTCTCGCACACACACACACACCACACACACACACACACACACACACACACACACACACACACGAACTTCCACGCACATCTATAAAAAAAAAACAAACAAAAAAAAAAAACAGAGAGAGAGAGGGGGGTGGGGGTGGGGGGGGGTCAGTGAACTCAGTAAACCTCACCAAGAGCGGACGTTGTTTTTGAAACATGACTAGCACGTGAAGTAAAATGCTCGTGTGTATGTGTGTGTGTGTAAGGGGGGGGTGGGGGGGGGTAGTATCGCGCGATTTTCTACCGTCCAATGAACGTTGCCCTTTTTTGAGTTCATATTCCCTTCAGTTCAACATTAAGCCAACTGTTGTGCATCTGGTCGCCATGTTAAGAAGCCAGGACTGGACAGGGAAGGGCTGGTGAGTGTGTGTGTTTCATTGTCATTTGGTCGAGGTAGACACTGCAATATCCAGTCAGTCATGGTTCATAACACCTTCCTGTTTTTGATAAACCTACCGGGGTGAACTTTGAATAGGTTTCCTCACTGGAGTCAAATCTCTTTGTCACAAAAGAGCGGTAGGCTCTACCCTTACCCCCTCTCCCAGCCCCACGCTCTCCACCTTCAGGTAGGACATTTTCAAACTTAATTATGAATTGAGCTTCTTTTTTGTTTAGGTTTGTATTTACCAAGTTAACTCCATTTCTTTTTTCGTTTTTATAGTCAGAATTCTTATGCAAATCAGGGGAGGGGTTAGAAAGGTTATCCTTCCTTTCAACTGCCCAAATCCATCCCATTAAACTGAGTCTTCTTTACTCCAGAGGAGGAGTGAGAAAACCATTTTTCCCAGTTTTACATCCGTCCACCATCTTCTAACGCTCCAGTGGTCAAAGTTTTATCCATACTTTATCCCACGTCCTACAATATACCCCCCCCCCCCCCCCCAACTTCCCCCATTCTCTCACTGTCGCTCGCTCTCTGACATGAAATTTGATTAGGGGAGAACTACGCAAATATTTGTGACTGCCTGAAAAAACGGGCAACACACACACACACACACACACACACACACACACACACACACAACACATATATATATATATATATATATATATATATATATATATATTAATTAATTACAACGTGTATGTAGCAGATTTTAAAGCTAACAATGAAGACTTGATCCCGCAATTTTTTAACACCGTGGTTACGCCCTCTCTGCCCTTCAAAAGGCAAAGCAGAAAGGGCAAAATACCCCCCCCCCCCCCTAGACTTAACATACTAAACTATAGGCCCAAAGCAAAAATTCTAGCGTTCCTTTGGTTGTAAGTCATAATCCTCTAGATCTTCATTGAGAATTTTGGCCAAAAGAACGATTACACGTTCTTCACGACGGTCCTAAAATGCGAAAAGCTGTTCCAGTAAAACCAGTTGTAGGGGAGAGGAACTGCGAAATCACTGATCTGCAGCACAAAGCGACACAGGATGTTTCAAATGCCAGGAAAGAAAATGTGTAATATGTTTAGAACTCTTGGTGCAAAGCGAGTTTTTACCAGCTCCCGAACAGGAAACATTTACCATCCGAGACAGGTTGGACTGCGAGAGCAGCAATGCTATGTACCTTTTATTCAGTAGCAAATGCCAACATACTCTCTATGTGCGAGAAAACAGAAATTCTTCGAAAACTAGATTTTGTCATCAGAAATCTGATTAAAAAATAAAAATAAAAAGAACAACACTGGTACTTTGGTCACCCAACAATCTAGCCAAAGTGGCCATTCTCTGACAGACGTGCAATGCATTGTGTCAAGAGCACGCAATCAAAACCTTACTTCAAGACTCAAAAGAGAACAGTTCTGATTTACAAACTAAAGACATTATTTCCACTGGGCCTCAACACCTTGAGTCTCAATGATTAGTTTCCTTTCCTCCCGCTTCCTTGGGCTCCCCCCCCCCCCCCCCCCCCCCCCCTTTTACCACCTCCAGCCCTCAACCCCTCCACTCGCCTTTCATTTCATTCCATTCTATTTATCACATGTTTTTTACCAACTGAATTTTTTGGGGATGCATATGGTTTCTAGCATGACTATTTCTAATGCGGAGATAATCTCTTGTAAGCTGTATAGAAAGTCAGATTACAGTTCTCCAGTATGTTAGAACCCAATAAGAATGAGTGTGGTGTGTGTGTGTGTGGAGGAAGGTGGGTGTTGGGGTATGGGGCCGTGTGTGTGTGTGTGTGTGGGGGGGGGGGGGGGGGGGGGAGGGGTGGGGTGGGGGGGGGGGTGTGTTCGACAGTGTGTGGGGGGGGGGGGGGGGAGGGGGGGGAGGGGGGGGGGGGATGAGAGGGGTGAGATTTTTTTTCTATTTCATGTGGTCATTTCTATATTTGCAAACAATTTTCATGCCATTAATTTCTGTTGGGCATCTCTTACTCGGTGGTTAAATGTGTTATCTGACCTGGTATCGTGCATTGCACTTATCTGTGTTTTTTCTTCTGACCTTTCTTCCACCGCAACAAACCCACCCCCCACCTCTCTCTCTCTCGCTCTCTCTCTCTCTCTCTATCTCTCTCTCTCTCTCTCTCTGCCCGCCCCTCTCACTTCCAGAAATCCCATCTCTCTCTGTCGCCTAAACACGTCCCAACTCTCCCCGTTTTCCTCCCTCCACGCGCCACACCCTTTTGCCCACTTTCCAGGCCAGATTCTCCCTACCTTTTCCCCCAGACCCCATCTCTTTCTTCCCCCCCCCCCTCCTCTCTCTCCCTCTCTCCTGCTCCTTCCTTCTTCCCTTCCCATCTCCCTCCTCCCTCTTATTCACTTTCTCATTCTGTAATTCATTTTGCCTTTCTGGTGCATGCAAATCATTTCATATTACAACTTTAATATCGGTTTGTCATGAAACACCTCGCCAGAGGCGACAATGCAATACTACTGATTAACTTGATTGTATTCAGAGAGCTGATTGTATTCAGAGATGCTGTTTGTGATGCTCACAATATTAACGTACAAGCCTCGAGCTAACGACATGAACTGCTCGCCATGGAGTCGGTTCGAGTGAGGGGCACCGTCGAGAGAGCACTACCACGTTCATCCGGCTAAATTATCCTTAACGAACTTGTTGATAAGGACACGACTTTTAAAAACGAACTCACTGTGGGCCTGACTATGTGGGAGGGGAAAACAGGAGCCAGGTCACCCACGCGATCAGGGCGTGGGGAAGTGCTGGTTGATGAACTCTGCTCACAATCGCTATGGTCGGAGAACGCACCGAGACGTGACCACGTGACCACAAAGCTGAGCTACAATATCAATATATAATGACTGGCCTTTGTACAATGCGATTTACTTTGGGATTGAAAGCGCCTAGATACTTCGTTCAATTACTAAAACTGGCAAAACTCTAATTGGAAATTAAGCGAAGTTTCCCCACCAAATAAGTTCAGCAAATTGTCTTTGATTTTGGACAGAAATCCATATGGAATGCCAAATATTAAATAAAGTATGCTTTACCAGTACTACTTCGTCGTTGTGGCAAGGAGGATGGAAGAAAGCCTTGTTAATTAAATGCGATTCTATATTACATCGTGCAAATCAAAATATTGTACGATGACAAGAGAACAACCCCAAAACGTCGTTTAAACGCAGGAAATCCAGTGCCTGAAGAAGATTGATGTTCACGTCAACAGGGGGAAGGAAGGAACTGTTGCATCGTTTCGCAGGGGACAACGGAGACGTACCTCAGCAGCCTAGGAAAAGGGAGATGGGGTCACGTCAGTCAAATCCGAAGAGAACGCCGCTGACTGCACTACGGGGAGTAGAGACGTTGTTGTGTTGTTCTGCTCTACTGCTGCTTCTCTTGTCTTCCTTCTCGTACTCTGTACTTCTTCCAGTATAGTGTTCCTCGTCTTTCAATAGTTAGGCGATCTGGTCAGAGGGCCAAGAGTCTTCATGCTCTTTTGTAAAGTAATGCGTCTTCTTTCAGAGAATTTGATTTTTTTTTTCTCTTGGTGTTTTTTTTTCATACACGGGATATAGTGCCTATTATTCGCAGCTTTGCTTTTCTTTTTTTTTTTTTTTCTATTTCGGGCCTAGTTGTCTTCATTCCCCAGTTTTGTCTTCCTCTTTCCAAGGACTTCCCTTCTACTTTCCCAGAATATATTGTCCTGTCCCTTAATCAGCATAGCTGCTCCAGTGTCTTGCATCAGCGTTCTGTGGATTAGGGAGACAATACAGGAGGTACCAGAGGGAATGCTTCCGGAAAGGAATGAAAGGCTGCCTCCAGTTCTGTAGCGAGCCTCATGATTCGGGGTCTCGGAACATGGAGCGCATGTTGTCAGATCCTTCAGGGGCCAAGCTACAGAGTCGCTGAAGGGAGTCTTTGATCCCTCTTCCTGAAATGTTTCCTTGTGCGCACCTGGTGCCCTCCTGACCTGAGTGTCTCCTAGTCCACTGAAAACCTGACACGGTAATCAGAATCAGTATAAACTGTCTTTCATTGAAGTTGATACCCTTCTGTGCAGAGACGAGTATCCTCATTCCATAGATTTTAGAATACCCCTTTCACAGGGTTTATTGATTTACTCTTCCGCAAGGTCTGTCGGTTTTCTTTAGCATGGTTTAGTGTCCCCTTTTCAAAGAGTTTTTTTTTTCATATGATCCAGGTCCACCTTTTCTAGATTTTGTCTCTTCCTTTCAGTCTTGTCATTTCATATGCTTTTTAATGCTGTGTCCTTTCATAGCTTTTATCGACCTCCTTTAAAAGGGTTTTCAGGATCTCCTTTCGTAGGAGTTAGTGTGTCCTGTTGCATAGGATGTCGTGTCCTCCTTTAAAAGGGTTTTAGGATCTCCTTTCGTAGGAGTTTAGTGTCCTGTTGCATAGGATGTAGTGTCCTCCTTTTAAAAAGGGTTTTAGGATCTCCTTTCGTAGGAGTTAGTGTCCTGTTGCCATAGGATGTAGTGTGTCCTTTAAAAGGGTTTTTAGGATCTCCTTTCGTAGGAGTTAGTGTCCTGTTGTATAGGATGCAGTGTCCTCCTTTAAAAGGGTTTTAGGATCTCCTTTCGTAGGAGTTAAGGTCCTGTTGTATAGGATGCAGTGTTCCTCCTTTAAAAGGTTTTAGGATCTCCTTTCGTAGGAGTTAAGTGTCCTGTGTTGTATAGGATGCAGTGTCCTCCTTTAAAAGGGTTTTAGGATCTCCTTTCGTAGGAGTTGGTGTCCTGTTGTACAGGATGCAGTGTCCCCCCTTTCATAGCTTTTATACTGTCCCCCTCTTACAGGATTTAGTGACATCCTTTCATAAGGTTTTGCGCCCTCCTTTCATAAGATTTAGTTTCGCTCTTTTCATAGGTTTAGTGACCTTTTATAGGATTTAGTGCCCTCCTTTCACAGGGGATAGTGTCCTCTCCCAAGGGGTTATGAGTTCTTTCATAGGGTCCAGTGTTTTTCCTTTCGACAATTTAATGTCCTCGTTTTTTCTCGCGGGATGTTCGCCCCTTCATCATGAAAGGGATGACTGTCCTTTATACCCTGTTGTGTCCTTGTTCTTTAGGCTTAGTGTCCTTTCATGGGGATTGGGTTCGGTGTTCTTCTTTCTCGGGTCTTAACGTCGTCTTTCTTAGGCTTTAGGATGATCTTCTTTCTCACAGAATTTATCGCTTTCTTTGTCAGCGACTACTTTTTCGCCAGAATTTAAATTTCAGCACGCTTTGTGGCAGGTCAATAGAGGTTGGCTGCTCTTCAGGGACCAGTCCAGACGATGGGAGGACCACTGCAGCAGCACCGTCCAGCACGATTGACCGGGACTGGGTAGGTAACCAAACCATTTCAGCTAGTGAGTTCAAACAAGCGTTTTCTGGAAGAGTTTACTTTCTACAGGGAAAACATGAGTGTGCGTTTGAAGACGCACACGTTTGCGCGCGCGCACACACACGCACACATACACGCACGCACTTACCAGTATCTACGCACGCTTGAGACGGAACTTCCATTGTCAAGGGAAAATATCCAGCTGTTAGCCACAACCTAATACTTGTTATACTTACGGACGTATGCCGCCTCATGGACAGAAAGACAACGAAGATAACGTGTGCGTGCGCGCGTGCGTGTGTGTGTGGTGTGCTGCGTGCGTGCATGCAAGGCGTATACTGTCCAGTGGTTTTGTCATTGCCTGCTTACTAATTTTAAGGGGGGAAAAGGTATGTGTGAAATATAAAAGTTTATCTGATGTCTGATTCAGTCCAGTTTCACCACGGTGGTGTCACTGCAGCGGACTAGTCCGTGAACGCCACGCTACATTTGCTGAGGTTTAGTGATCACGCCTGCTCAGGATTTGCAGCTGATGAATTAATGGCGAAGATGAACGGATTTAAGACGAGGGTCTGAACCGGCGCGGTGGTCAGATTTCGGGTACCTATCGTAACATTGTCGGCGTCCACTGTTACGCGAACTGTGGACAAGGCGAATTGGTACCATAGGTTTGAGTACAGGCAAACCGGGAGTAGGCGAATCGGAGATAACGCCGGTTTTAAATATTTTCTGTAAACCAGCACCCACCTCAAGTTTGTGTGGTGCGCGCTGCGCGCGTGTGTGTATGTGTGTATGCGTGCGCGCGCGCGCGCGCGTTTTTCTGGTGTGTGTGTGTTCTCTCTCTCTCTTTGTGTGTGTGGGTGTGTGTGTGTGTTGTGTGTGCGTGCGTGCGTGCGTGTGTGTGTGTGTGTGTGTGTGTTTGTGTGTGTGTGTGTTGGCATACATGTCCCCCCCGATTACGTTTGCTTCGATCAACCATTGTAAATACTGTGCTAGCATGGGAAATCAAATGCTTGATAAATGCAGCGCAAATTGAGTGCTGTATATAATAAATCATAATTTATGCCAATACTAAATCGCTCCCCCACCCCCCCCCCCCCCCGCCGCGCCACACGACACCCCGCCCCCCCCCCCCCCCCCCCCCCCCCCCCCCCCGCACACACACACCCACACACACACACACACCCACACACACACACACAAACTGATTTTTTAACATTTTAAACTTAAAAAAAAATATATCACACATAAGGCTGCGTGAATGGATCGATCATCTTAAGTGAAAACGTATGTGTTGCACGCATCTTAATGCGGCGTACATGTACACCTATACACCTCGAGCGCTCTCGCGCGCGCACCCAAGCGCACGCACACACATAAGCCTACATACTCCACGCTCCCAGAGCTCGCTCTCGTGAACATAATTTGTGTGTGCGCGCACGTGCACACCACCTCGCATACCATACACGCGCACAAACTCCAACAACACGTTGAGAGACTGACTGGGAAAGTTTTTTTTTTTTTTTCCTTCATTATTTTAAAGAAGTCACTGGGGATGAAATGCGTTTGCTAACTGTCGCTGCTCTAAAAAAGAATTGAGCGTCCAGTCCGCGTTTACACAACACTTTTCTTAAGCTACATGAATGAAAGTGAGAGTGGAAGGAGTGTGATACTACACACACTATATTGTTTTGGCTGGACAGATTGTTGAAAGCTGTTCATATTATGCAAAGAACGGGTAGTGTTAACCACAATACTGATCGAGAGAACCCCCGAGACGTGCAAATTTGACAATAGTTTTGGTGAATAGAGTTGATCAAGATTTGTTTGTACAGAAGGTGGTGTGGTTAAAAGGAAATGCTGATGTTTGCATCGACAGGGACAATGAAGGGACTCCCACTACATCAACGGCCATGGGAATGGTGACCAGGACGAATGAACTCAGCAAGTGCAAGGAAAGTTGGGTGGTGTTCTACGTTTTTCTTCTTCTTCCTTCTGCAGTTCTTTCAGTGTTTTTGTTCCTAATTTAATGGCTTAGATTGCCCTTCATTTTAATGTGGTCTCTGGAGGGGTTTTGTGTCTTCTTTCAAATAGTGTGGTCTTTCTTTGAAGGTTTAGTGTCTTCGTTTCTCACAGGATTTAATGTGGTCTTTGTAAGGGCTTAGTGCATTCATTATTCACAGGTTTTAGTGTAATCTTTCCCCGGATTAAGTGTCTCCTTCGTTCAAAGGGCTCAGTGTAGTCTTTGTCAGGGTTTCATGTCTTCTTGATTCACAGGTTTTGGAGTTTTCTTTCGGCGGGTTGAGTGTCTCCTTTATTCACAGATTTATTTGGCACGTTTTTTTTTTGGGGGTGGGGTGGGGGGTGGGGTCAGAATCAATACAGCATTTAGAGTCTGCTTGGTATGACCGACATGGGTTGCCCCTGATTGCCGGTATCAGTTTTCTGTGGAGAAAGATACAAAACACGCCGGGGCACCAGGGGCACCAGAGGGAATGTTTGCCGGACAGGCATGAAAGGCTGACTTCAGCTGTGTAGCTGGGTCTGACGATTCAGGGATCTGGAACATGGACGCATGTTTTCAGATCTTACAGCTGAGCTGCAGAGGAAGTCTTTGATCCTCATTCCCGAAATGATGTTCCCTAGTGCGCACCTGGTACCTCCTGATTCTTAGTATCCCTCAATCCACAGAAAGTCTGACATAGGACTTAAACAATTTGAGTATCTTTCCACAGGTTTCATACCCTTATTTAACGAAATTGAATGTTATCTTTCAAATATTCTTTACACGGTTTAGAATCCATTGGTTTTGTGTGACTCCGGAGGGTTAAAGCGCTTTGTAAGGGTTTCAGTGACGTTCTTTCAGAAGGTTAGGGGTCCTCATTTCACACGCTTCACTGTCCCTTTAAATCTGATGGTTTAGGTCCGCCTTTTATAAGATTTAGTATTGATTGCTCCTTCGTGGTTCAGTTTCTACCGATCACCCCCTCTTGTTCCTTTTGATGTGCTCTTTTTCCTAGTTTAAGCATCTTTCCGACATCGGATCTAATGTTCCCTCTTATCGTTAAAAAAAAAAAATGTCCTTTCAGAGTGTTGACTTTCTCGGCCGTAGTCTGCGCGTAGTTAGTATCCTCTTTGCACAGGGTTTAGTGTCTTTCAATTATTTGTTTCAGTGTGCTGTCTGCTTAGGGTTGGTGTCCTTTTGAACTCAGGTGCCCTTCGTTGAATGGGGACTGATCTCCTCTCATTAGGTATACGGTTTTCCACTTTTCTTGTGGGTTTAATTTCCTTTTGTACGGTTAATGATATCCTTTCGTACGATCATTGTTCTCCATGTTGATAGGTGTAAATGTTACCACCCGTCCATGAATTTACAGTACGTTTCTGGGCTTTAGCTAGATTATCCTCTTCGTGAGGGGGTGAAATATCCATTTTCATCATAACGTTAGTGTGCAATTTTCTTAAAAGTGTTATACTCCTTTTCACAAGATTAGAGTATGTATTTTCTGGGACTTTGACTTTATTCAGCGGTGTTATTCCTCTTTACATAGGGTCTAGTGTCTACTTTCATAGCTTTTGTCTTTATTTTGTGTGTGTGTTAGTGACCTTAGTAGTAATTGTTAGAACTTGATTTAAGGGGCTTTGTCTTTTGGCAGGTATGGAGGCATATTATTCGGCTTATCAAGTATACCAGCAGACCATGTGCTGCATTTTCCCATGCCAACCAGCATCCATTCATAAGGACATACAAGTCCAGGGACGGGATAGTTAGTCGGATCTTCACGTGTTCAACGCGGCGGTATTACAAGCTTCCAAAGTATCCATCCCCAGTGGAATGCAGGGAGACAAGCCCGACTGGACCACACACTTCAGGATGCGCGGACAAATGCAAGGAACAGTTGCAGTTAGAGGGCACCGCAGAACGTGCCTCTCTCTGCTCTCCTTCTCCTCTCTCTCTCTCCACACACACCACACACCACCCACGCACACACAGAACAACACACAGCACAAAGCACACAAACACACAGAACGATGGCTAGCACGGCGCGCGCGCGCACACCACAGCACGCGCACGCATACACATACTTCAGAGCTTTAAATTATATACCCAATATGCACAGGAAAAATGCTTTTTCACAGCAGCGTAAAACACGAAATACCAAAAATCAACATGAATAAAAGAGCGCCCCGACCCAGATTCCCCCCCCCGCAACCCCCCCCCCCCACAGGACACACACACAAGTCACGTTTACATTAAACGAAGTAGTCCAACAAAAGGATCGTAACCGCTCTCAAAATCGGACACACAAAATAACGCACACACGAATAAGACACACGCGCACGTGCACGCACGCCGCACGCACGCACACGAGTCGCGAGCACGCTAACAAGATACGCACCGCACGACTACCACAAAGTAACGCACGCGCAGCAGCGCACACCAAAAGAGGGAACCGTTGATCTCGTTGATTTCCTTCAATTGCAATGGGCTAAAATAGTTAGCGCTAGGAAGCGTTCCTTCAGCTCAGAAAGGTAATCGTCCTGGATCGATGTGGTACCGACACCCCCAGCCGACTGTTTTTATAGTATAAGGTATGTAAATTGAATAGAGTGAGAGAGACACCCCCGTGACCCCCCCCCCCCCACCCTCAACCCCCCCACCCAAAGATACAGGTTTTTTTTTGTTTTTTGGGGAGGTTTTTTTGTTTTTGTTGTTGGTATAGAAGATACGTGAATAGGTTTCCCCGTGTTTTACCTAATATATCGTGGTAACGTAAGATTAGGAGTAACCGATGAGAGAAGAAACCTCTAGCACGTACCTTAGGATGAGTTAATGGTGGAACAGAATCAATTTCCACGAGAGAATTTCACAATGTTTGAAAGAGAAGAGAAAGAACTGATTATGGTCAACCAGGGCATACCTGCGACATCAACAGCAGAGTGGAAACCAGCAGGGGAAGTCGGACACCAGCGCAAGCAGGTGGGGAGGATGGTGTAACACGAATGAGAGTTGTGTGGTTGTGTCTACTTCTGATTCTTTTGTACTTCTTACGCATTTTCAAAGGCATTATACTCTTTTATAGTTTATGTGCGGTGCGTGCTACCTGTAAATTATTAAAAATTATGTCGAGTTAGTTCGCCGGGGCTTTGGAGGGAGAGGGATGTCGCGTATGCTTGCATGGGGTTTAATGGTGGCGGCTATTGCAGGAATAGCTTAGAGTCTCCTTTCGGAGGGATTGTATTTCCTATGCAATGGGTGAGACTTGTATGTAGATAGTGTTTGGTCGTCTTTTCCAGGTGTTTTAGATATGCATCTTAACTCGAAATGAGTTTGGTACGTCCGGTCTATATGTAGAGAGATTTGTTTGACCTTCTGTCACATGCATCTGTGTATTGAATGAGCATTCTTTCTTCGGGGGATTGACTTTTCAAGTCTTATGCCATTTACCTGATGTGATTCGATATCGCTTTTCTTTTGAGGATTTTTTATCTTTTAGTATTTCGTTTTCTTTATTATCTAAAGTCCTTTTTTTTGTTTCATAGCGGGAAGGGAAGAGGAGCCAAGCCGGTGCCTGCGGGACACAACAGTTGTT
>JADBJO010005036.1:160766-176183 GCA_016801955.1 Conus betulinus | reverse complement strand
TTTCACAGTTCTTCTCCCAAAATGGTGAATGCGCATTAAAATCTCCTGTTATTAGTACCTTTTTTCCCTTGTCCGCTTGAAACGTACGAATCCATTCTGTATTATTATCATCTAAACCCTTTGGTAAATACACAGATATGACGGTTAATAAAGTGTTATCAAACTTTACCGTCACTGCACAAGAATGTATACTGAGTAATTCTGATGGAACTGGATTTGGGCACAGAGTGTAATTTCACTCCTTCATGCACATAAATGGCAGTATTAATTTTCTCGTTAGTGTCTATCTTTTGGATGATAGGGGGGAAAATAGTTATTGTCTAGTTGGGGCAGCTTTTCTTTCTTAACATTCAATGACTGAAGACTTAAAACATGGTATTGATGATGGGCTAAGTGTTGTACTAGATGTTCATAGTTTGTGTTAATTGATCTGCAGTTCCACTGAAAAACGTTAAAATCATTCCCTAGTGACATATGTTTAAAGACTAAAGACAAAATGGACAGAGGTAACCCAGCAGCAGTGTCACATAAAAAAAACATGGCGGCAGTGGGTGTGAGTTGACTAATAAAAGTTCCAGTCCTCCAGAGTGTAGAACCGGTTGTGCCAGCTGGGAGGATGTGGCCAGGATGGCCGTGGTACCAATGGCGACGTGAAGGACGGGCAGGTCTCTTGGGGATCTCCCACAGCAAGGCCCTCGTGTGTCGTCCAATGTTCCCCGCCAGCAGACTGGAGCCTCTCTTTGTCAGATGCACCTCGTCTCGAGATGCTCCATTCTGATGTTGTTATTTTGAATAAATGAAATGTTTTCCACCTCAAACAACTCAGAATTGACTTTTGCATTAAACAGAACACGTTTTATATCGAGTTTCTTGTCTCTGACTGGAGTCAGTTTGCTGACCGCGAACTTAACTTTAGTGTGCTTTTTAGCTGCGGTTTTTTAGCATCTGCACAAACGATGTGCTGATGTCTTCTGCAGCAGAAGTCTTTAGATCGTTAATGCAGCAGTGTATTACCACTGCATCAGGTTTCTCCTCGGCATCGTCAAGTTCTTGAAGACGTTGCTCTAGTCCCTTTACCTTATAGCTTTCTTGACGTGTCGCATTCAAATCGTACGAATTTCCAAGTCTCCTGTCGTCCACGCCGTTGGCAACCGAGTCATGGATCACCAGAACCTTCGGTAGCTTAGTTTCTCTTCTTTTTTTTTTTTTTTTCTTCTGTTTTTGACAAGCATCGTCACGACGTGATTTGACGTCATGTTTTACCTTTGCATCATTTCGATTAGGAGGTCTGACGTCATGTTCTGTTTTGATGTTTCTTTTCACCAATAACTGTTTTTTGCTCCTGCATTTACGGCTTTTTCTTGAGCAGAAAGTTGTCTCTTATTCATCGATGTGTTCGCAGGTGGGGTTTTGACCACTTCAGCATACGATGTTGTGTCTGTAGGACATATTTCTGTTTGTGTAGCTGTTGTTGTCATGGAAACGTGGGGTTTGGCTATTTTCTCTAGGATCTTCGTTTGTTTGAGCTAAAACGGCATTTTCCAATGATTTGATACGATCTTCTAGAGTTACTTTCATGCCAAGAGCGTAATTTTCTTCACCGACCTCATTTGTTGTTGTAGATGACTCCGTTGAATGACGATGAGCTGATGTTGCTTGGGCAGCTGCAGGCATGGCTAGCGCCAGTAACGGAGTGTCGTCTCGCTGCTCGACTGTTTCGGCACAGTTCTGCTGGCGACGAGCATTTCCCAGTAAAGTTGACGAACGTCACGGTCGCAGGCCTGTTGATTTGGGCGCCGCTAACTTTCTGAAGGCTCTCGACTTCATGTTCCCCAACAACTCACAAAAAC
Organism: Conus betulinus; assembly: GCA_016801955.1. NCBI lineage: Eukaryota > Metazoa > Mollusca > Gastropoda > Neogastropoda > Conidae > Conus > Conus betulinus. The sequence continues at coordinate 174,333 of JADBJO010005036.1, read as the reverse complement.
TGCCGCAGGTGTTTAAGCTAGCCTGGGGCGTGTGTGTGTGTGTGTGTGCGTGGAACGGTCAGCGCACAGTAGTTCCCGTGCGATAGATACGTTTGTTTTCCCAACAGACAACAACAGACAAACGAAACGATTGCTGAATATTCTTAGTTTCACCAGGGCAGAAACAGGCGTTTTTATAAATCTTTTTCTTATGTTACTAAAAAAAGTATACATTTTTTTTTTCCAGAACAAGACTAGTTTATTTGATTGACTGAAAACGGAATGTTATGCTGTTACTTCAGAACAGGAGCTGATGTGTTAGTAACACCACAGTGTCATGGAAGTCGTATGATCTGTCCAGAAGAACTGGACGACTCACAATGAGTACATCTGGTAATAACCAATATCCACTTTTCTCCAATATGAAAAAATATATATATATATAGTGGCTTAAACATGTAACAAAAATCCATTCTTCCCTATAGTCAATATCTATGTTTCATTTAGTTTGAAACAACAGAACAGATTTAAAGTTTTTTTTTTAAATCTTTCTGAACACCAGTCAATATCTCTATTTCATTCAATATGAACCAACAATACCTTCAACCTTTCACACAGAGAATCATTCTGCACAATCAACATTTAATACCAAACAGCAGAATGGCTTCAAAATTTGACAACACACAAAGTTATCCTGCACAATAGGAAATATCTCTGTTGTATTCAATATCCAACAACAAAGTAGTTTGGTGACATGTAATAGGTGTTATTGTCATGGGAATAACATGGCTTATACAATAACAGTCTTGAGTTTCCTGTCTTCTTGAAGGTCAGGTTGCCAACAAATCTTTACAGAGATGATAATCTAAAAAAAAAAAAAAGAAAGGAAATCCATTAGCAGGTGGACTGCTGTGTGACTTTCACTGTGCAGGTCACGTGCAAACACCAGGTGTGGAGCAGTGTGTCCCACGTTCACCGCTGGAGATGAGATAGTTGATATCTATGTTTCATTCAGCTAGAAACAACAGTATAGATTTAAAGTTTTACAAAAAAAGTCATTCTGCACACCAGTCAATATCTCTTTTTCATTCAATATGAACCAACAATAGCTTCAACGTTTCACACAGAGAATCATTCTGCACAATCAACATTTAATACCAAACAGCAGAAAACTTCAAAATTTGACAACACACAACTTTATCCTGCGCAATAGGAAATATCTCTGTTGCGTTTAATATCCAACCACAAGGTAGCCTAGTGGCATGTGATAGGTGTTATTGTCATGGAGTAACGTGGCTTATACAATAACAGTCTCGAGTTTTTTTTTGTCGTCTTCGTGAAGGTCAGTTTGCTAACAAATCTTTACAGAGATGATAATCTTAAAATTAAAAAAAAAGGGAAATCGAGGAGCAGGTGGACTGCTGTGTGACTTTCACTGTGCAGGTTACGTGCAAACACCAGGCATGGAGCAGTGTGTCCCACGTTCACCGCTGGAGAAAAGCTGTGTCACTCTGACCCCGCCCCCTGACCACGTGATCTTTCTCAGTTTCCCAAGGGAGGAGTTCGGGAGGCTGAGTCTGTTTTGTGGCTATTGTGGGGCAGATGGGGTTGATTACCGACACCATGAAACAGATGGAATACCAGACATGGCCGCGTCTTACCTCTTCCCCGATGACTTCCCCAGCTGCAAATCTCTCTTGAAAATACGTCAATGTCCATTCACCATAGCGATTGTTGTCAAAGAATATTTTACACATTTTTACGGATACAGACTTCGATTCTCATTCCACTTGAAAAGTGAAAAACCCAAACAGATTGGAGTCGTAAAGAAACGTTACGAGGCAACATGGAATTGTACCATATTCTCCAAGTCAGATCTGGTGCATCATTTTCCCTGTGACATGGTTCCCCAGTGTGCCAAGTCTGAAGATGAGGATCATTGCTCCTACACCTCTGACACATGTGGACTGAATAAGGTGTCTATTTCTTCACTATCATTTGTGTTCCATTGTGTATGCATTACATTTCTTGTTAAACTGTCAAGTGGGAACATTGGATGGATGAAAAAAAGTCATTCCTACTGTATGACTGAGTGAACGACTGACTGTCATGAATGCCCCAAAGTGCCTTCAATCGCTGATTTTGAACTCACGTCTTCTGGTGCTGGAACTGCATAAAATCCTCTTTGACAAAATGTCAATGTTTCTCCATTGTTCCAGCATTGCACAACGTATTAATGCTTCCATCACTGGATACACCATGTGTTCATTTTTGTACCTGTTGTTTTGTTCTGATCGACGTGTTCAACCATCAACGGCCATCTTGCGTTGAAGTGAATGAAGATAAGTGATTGCTCGTTCATTTTCGCTGTCCTGAGTGTTTTTTTTTTTTTTTCCTGAAGAAGACATAAGAGGTCGAAACGCGTCGTGTGTTTTGTCTTGTGATTCGTTTGTCTACGTTTTTTTTTTTTTTTTTTTTTGGTTCGCTGTTAATCACATTTAAAATGTGTTTAGATTTTCGCCTGCAGTCTCCTCACTTTGCAAAGTGTTCAACCTTGTTCTGCACCTATTTGCCGTACAGTTGATAGCAATGGTAAGTTCTGTGACTCTCGTCCTCACACGTCTGTACTGTTGATAGGTAATGCTAAGTTCTGTGACTCTCGTCCTCACACGTCTGTACTGTTGATAGGTAATGCTAAGTTCTGTGACTTATTCTGGAAATGCGGTAAGTTCTGTGACTGTGACTTGTTCTGGAACTGTGGTAAGTTCTGTGACTTGTGACTTGTTCTGGAACTGTGGCATGTTCTTCTGTGACTTGTTCTGTGAACTGGACATTCTCGCCCTCATACATCAAAGTAAGACAGAACTCGTCAGCTCTAGTTCTCAGCCCATCTACGAGAAGACAAACTCTGACTTTTCTTTTTTTTTCCCCATGCGTTTATTTATTTGATTTTAATTTTGGTTTGCTTTATACCTAACTTCTAGTTGTGGCTGTTGCTGTTTATTTTGTTTTGTGCCTGTATTCTTGCTGAACAAGAATAAAAGCAAAGAAAGATGTTACAAAAGACTATAGCTGCCATTCAAAAGCAATTGACTATAGATGCCCTTCAAAAACAATTGACTATAGCTACCCTTCAAAAACAATTCGCAAATTCGCAAAAGCTGTATTTGCAGTTTGAGATTTTTAAAAAAAAGCGTTAGGGTCCATATCTGGATAATTGTTGTGGCCAGAGCTTTTAAAAGCAGATTCAAAGGAAAACTATATAGAAGCATAAGGAGTATGTATAGAGATGTAAAGGCTTGAATAAGACATAGACCAAACTATCAACTTTTGTAAATTCCACAAGTTGGGTAAAGCAAGGTGATGATTGTAACCCAGTTTCATTTTTCATTGTTTCGTTATAAGCTCGCATCAGAAACTATACAAAAAAGATTAAAGTAAAACAAACCCCTCTGACCTTATGTCACTCATGTTCCACAACAGTGGGAGAACCTTCATCCAGGGTCAACGTCATGTACAGATCACTGCTGACCACTGGGCAAGGCAGTCTGGGTCTTGACGCTTGGCTGGAAACCCTACTTGAACGTGATCACGCAAACACGATTGTATCGCACATACAATCAGTGATAAACATATCCATCATTTATCAAAAAGCAAACACCTCCAAACGGATTGGCATTCATACACACACTATATTGCAGAACCACAAAAACGCACAGCTTCTAGGGTTTTTAAAAAGATTGATAACAATAAGCATGCAGTGGTACTGCCCCCCACCACACCCCCACCCCCACCCCACCATCACCCCACATACAGACACAACAGACAGACACACACACACACACACACACACACACACACACACACACACACACACACACACACACACACAAACACACACACTATGGGATTCACTGTCACTCACACACACGCATGGCGTTTTCATCAAGAAGGGGTGTTAAGATATTCGGAGAGTTTCAAAAAAATGAAATTATCCTTTTCTGTGCCCCCCACGCCCCACCCTACCCCCCCCCCTTCCTTTCTTTCAGTCGTCATTCTCCTACGCATCTTCATTTTTTCTTGTCTGAAACGTCTACTCTACTTTCTCTTTAAACTCTCCCTGTGTCCCTTACGTAGTTCTCTGAGGTTTCTGAAGCAGTTGGTTTTGTCTTTGTGTGTACCTGTCCTGGAGTTGGGCTGTTTTGTTTGTATGAACCCAGGACATCTGTTTCTTTGCCCCGAAAAAGTGGACACGCAGTGCCATCTCATATGCTGTATTTGACCAGTAGTGGACACGTGGTGTATTTGACCAGTAGTGGGCATGTGGTGTCATCTGATATGCTGTATTTGACCAGTAGTGGACATGTGGTGTCACCTGATATGCTGTATATTTGACCAGTAGTGGACATGCTGATATGTGTGACCATCTGATATGCTGTATTTGACCAGTAGTGGACACGCTATGTCATCTGATATGCTTATTTAACCAGTAGTGGAAGGTCTAAGATCATCTTGTGATCAAAAGACGTTAAATAAAACTACTGAACTGAACTGAACTGAACTGAACCAGTAGTGGACACACGGTGTCATCTGAGATGCTGTATTTGACCAGTAGTGGACACGCAGTGTCATCTGATATGCTGTATTTGACCAGTTGTGGACACGAGGTGTCATCTGATATGCAGTATTTGACCAGTAGTGTGGACACACAGTGTCATCTGAGATGCTGTATTTGACCAGTAGTGGACACGAGGTGTCATCTGAGATGCTGTATTTGACCAGTAGTGGACACACGGTGTCACCTGAGATGCTGTATTTGACCAGTAGTGGACACACAGTGTCATTTGAGATGATGTATTTGACCAGTAGTGGACACACAGTGTCATCTGAGATGCTGCATTTGACCAGGCTGTAGGAACAGAAGGTTCCATACAGATCTCAGGATGAAGTTGATTCTTAAAGCTGCATCATGGCATATTCTTCTTAAGTTGACTAAAGTTCAGCGTGTTTTGCCCAGAGAGTCCTTTTTTCCCCTTTCAGGCTTGTTGCACTACTCACTGGATTCTCTGTGTCTTCTCTCTTCAACTTGTGTGTTACCACATCAATCTTTGCTTTCCCTTTTGCCTGTGATCACTTATTTTCTTCTTCATCTTCTTCTCCTCCTCCTCCTCCTCCTCCTCCTCCTCTCCTCCTCCTCCTCCTCCTCCTCCTCTTCTTCTTCTTCTTCTTCTTCTTCTTTCTTCTTCTTCTTCTTCTTCTTCTTCTTTCCAAGTCCCTGCCTGATAGTCTATGTGTGTTCTATTATATTTCCTGATCTTGATATTCTCTTTGTTCTATCCACTGCCTCCAGAACTTTACATGTTCTGCCAGACTGTAGCTCATGTCGGGCAGATCTCAAACCCCTGTCTCCCGAGTCCTCAACCGCTGTTAGTAATTATGCCTTTCCCACTTTGCTCTCCTCAAAACTGGATTTCAGTTATAGCATTAGCTTTGTCTGTCGACAGAAAAAAAGAGAATATATATATATATATATATATATATATATATATATATATATATATATATATATATATATATATATACTTTGCTCTCCTCAAAAACGGATTTAATGGATAGCATCAGTTTTTGGTGGGGGGGGGGGGGGGCAATGAGACCAGGTGTGACAACAAACCCTTTTCACACGTATTTGTCAGTTTGGCTCCCAAATGATTCCACTTTGGTGGTGTAGATATTGTTGAGTTTAAAAGGTCAGAGGAGATTCGGGATCAGTATGCACCACAGCCGCCACACTTTGCATTTGCCAGGGAGACAACTCTGGAGTACTATCTGCAGGCTTTCTCCTGCCATTTGCAAAAAAGAAGATGTGACCCATATATATGTGTCTTTTTAAGGAGTCAACACACAATCTTCCAAGGCTCTCGACTGCTTTTCAAGACACTGGTCCCCCAAAGGTCGACTGTATTCTGATATGGCAGTACAAAGCAATGTTTTGGTAATATACTAGCATGTCTTAAAGATATAATTATCTACTGTAAATTACATGCGAGTTATGTTTCTGCAGTGTTTGCGCCAATACATACCCGATGCTGCGTGACACGCCTTTTCTTTCTGTTATTAAGATTAACTGGAAATGAAATTCTCCTATACTTCAAATGGCTGCCACTTGCTGCCCATTTTCAACACTAGACCTGTTCTAGGTATCTAACGCCAAAACAACTCGATCGGTTTCTAAGGGTATTGATATAAATCTACGAACCATCTTTAAATAATGAATCAATCCTTTTTATCATATGTAGCGTTATGTTTGAGAAAGGTCATATTGTTGGAGGATAGGGGATGGGGGGGGGGGGGGGGGGGGGGGTGTCATTTATTCCAATTATTCAGATGTTTATGCAAATGTAAGAAAATCCTAGTAATTTCATCATCAGCACTCCACAGGAAACTGGGTGGCAACATGTCATCAAAGTTTTCAGTTTTCAAAGGGAGGTAACTGTGGGTGGAAATTGAAACAAACTTCACAGAAAAAAAAAAAAAATGTACCACTGAACGAAAGAGACAAACAAACTACAGGACAAAACGCCACACCCTTTCCACCTGTTTGGTCTTCTCCAGGCAAGACACACAACATGCACAAACAAACTGCAGGACACCACCACAACACCACACCATTCGACCTATTTGGTCTCCTTCAGGCAAGACACAACATGCAAAGCATTGAAAACGAAAAAACGAGCAATCACTTATGTCCTCAAACTGGGCGTTGTAGTATACTTAATGCAGTTGTGCATTTTTCAATTATATGAATGAACATAATGGCTACCAGACTAACACATGTCACTCAGTTAAAGAAGACTACTCACGGTGTGCGTAGCTTTCGTCGGCAATCCGGCCGACTTCTTCAGCGCAACTGCTGGGGTTGAGAATTGGATTCAGTGCGCACCGCCGTGAGTGAACTCACGACAGTGCGACTGAATGAGTGAGGAGTACATCGATGGCAGGTTCTGCAGGCCTTGCAGTAGTTTGTTCAGGCGTGCAGTATACTTGCTGGTGGGATCTTTGTTCAGCTGTTGGTAGGTCTCCTTGTCTTCTAATAAAATTATGGGCCTTCTCATAGTACTGTCCCTTGGGTAGGATGACTGTGGCATGGCCTTTGTCGGCTGGGAGGATCATAATGGAATCCTTCTTCAGTTCTTTTAGTGCGAGTCTTTCATCCCTAGGAATGTTGGATTTGGGAGGTTTGCTCTGTTTGAGAATGTTTCACACGCTCTGATCATAGGTGTGTGGCCTCTTCGGTCTGAGGACCAATCTGACAACACGCAGTTTCAATGCTGGTAATGTATTCGTGATAGGGAAGTTCATCTGGAGTAACCGCGAAATTGAGCCCTTTCTCAACACTGACCATTCTGCTTCAGTCAAATTTTGATCAGATAAATGTCACCACCCACTTTATTTTTCAGGTCATGCGTTTCTTGATCACTGACAGAAGTAATGGGCACGCAATCGTCTTGTTTTGGTTTAGCCTGCAACTTCGCAAACTTCTTCCTCTGGCGCATGCGCACTTTGTCCCACTCACGCCTGACAGTGCAGTCGAACCAAGCGACCGTCTCCGCCATGATATTATTGGGTACACAAGCACTGAGTTTATACTTTAAAAGTAGCGATCGTGTTGTTGATGATCACCAAACGACTGTTAATTTGTTTAATCCGTTCATTCATGAGCGCCCGTTGAGCACGATGGATGATGTTTTGTTTGCTGCCTAGCCTTTCATACAAGTTTTGATCGTGAGACTTGTAGGGCACATATTTTGATGTTACAATGCAGCGTGAAGTGGAGATGGTTCTTGAACCTGGCGGGCGATTGACGTTCCTCTTCCAGCTCTCTAAAAGTTTTGATGACTTTCCCGTCGAAATCGCCTATTAGACGTTGAGGAAGTTTTAATGGCTGAGGGGTAGACATAATGGCTACCAGACCAAACAGGACACTCAGTTAAAAAAGGCTACTCATGTGTGTGCGTAGCTTTCGTCGGCAATCCGGCCGACTTCTTCAGCACAGTTGCTGGGTTGAGAACTGGATTCAGTGCGCGCACCGCCGTGAGCGAACTTACGACAGTGCAACTGAAGATGAATGAACATGGTTGTCAAAACACTATTGTCAACTTTGTTTGGCTTATACCTTAGTTTAAATACTCTTCTTTATATTTGCCAATTTTTTCTCAGACCACCCTGTCTTTAGCTCTTATCTCTCCCTGCACCTGTCTGTCTGTCTGAATTCGTTGTTATCTATGGACTCTTCCTTTGTTGCTCGTCTCTTGCGGCAGTCCACACCGGAAACAAAGATCAATGGAGAGGGGTCTTATATTCCTCTTTCAAGGTTCAAGCTTTTATGAAGTAAATTATATCTGTCTCTCAGATGACCTGGCTTCAAACAATCTAAATCAATCTACACACAGTATTTATTGCTATCATTTGGGCACCAGCTGCCTAACTTTCAAACAAAAAGAGTTGGAATAATAAGTAACTAAAACAAATGTATAGAAATATCGAACATCCACCCAAATTTCCCATTCTGTCTGTCTGTCTGTCTGTCTAGGTGTGGGAAGAGCTAGCTTAGGTGTGGGGGAAGAGCTAGCCCAGGTGTGGGAAAGAGCTAGCCTAGGTGTGGGGGAAGAGCTAGCGTAGGTGGGCGAAGAGCTAGCCTAGGTGTGGGGAGAGCTAGCCTAGGTGGTGGAAGAGCTAGCCTAGGTGGGGCAATAACTAGCCCGGGTGGGGGAAGGGCTAGCCAAGGTGGGGGAAGAGCTAGCCAAGGTGGGGGAAGAGCTAGTCTAGGTGTGAGAAGATCTTGCCTTGGTGGGGGGGGGGGGGGGGGGGGGGGAGAGCTAGCCTAGATCGGGGAAGATCTAGTCTAGTAATTAACGTCGCGGACTCCCGGCTGGGAGGCAATGGGTTCGAATCCCATCAGAGTCATGTGGGGGTTTTTTTTTGTCCCAACCCGCACCTACCCAGAGTTGAGTTTGCTGCGGACTCATTTGGAGAGACTGGGACCACATAGTCAAGTTTCATCCACTTAATGGACGCCTTTCTGAGAGTGTTGCTCAAATTTCCTGACCAAAACCGCAGGCAGATGCCTGTATCTCTTGAGCCTGGTTGATGCTGGGATATATTATAAAGGAAGCGTAGAGTACAGCCCTGTCATGTAGTCTCAGACCGAAATGGAAATCCGTAGCATCATCTTAATAATCATCCTCATTCTCATCGATCAGCATAAAAAAGTCTCAAAATCTGTGGCCCATCATGTCCTGCTCTCACGGTGACCTCAATTTCGATGTCCTCTCTACGTCTGTGGCCTTGGTTTAGTTCCGTTGGGGTCATCAGTATCGGCGAGTCCATGGGGGCTGTCGTTGGACGGACGTGGTTGCGCCCTCTGGAGGGAGAGCTCACTCATGCCGCCTCCACGACTAAGCAATTATTGTTGTCAGTAGAGGGCTTAGCAGGTGGTGTCCTGTGTATTTTAGATCAGAACAGGCGCCACTGAACACCACTGAAGTGACTCGGCAGCAGTGCAGTGTCTCCTCCGTGGGGTTGCCACTTGACGACTTGACATTGACTGCTCCCTGTGGATTACCGGTGCTGGGGCTGTGGCGGGGCCAACCGGGCTGTGTCTGTGGACGGGGTGTCGGAATGAGTGGCGTGGGTGCACTGCCTCTGAGATGGCGCAGAGATTGGGACAGCCACAAAAAAAAAACCCTCTAGTCTAGGTGGGGAAGAGCTAGCCTAGGTGGGAGAAATATCGCCTAGGGTGGGGGAAGATCTTGCCTAGGTGGGGAAAACAGCCTAGGCGAGGGAATAATTAGCCTAGGTGGGGGAAGAGCTAACCTAGGTGGGGGAATAACTAGCTTAGGTGGGGAAAGAACTAGCCTAAGTGGGGAAATAACTAGTCTAGGTGGGCGAAGGAAGAGCTAGCCTAGGTGGGGGGCAAGCTAGCCTAGGTGTGGGGCAAGCTAGTCTTAGTGGGGAAGAGCTAACCTCGGTGGGGGAAGAGCTAGCCTAGGTGGGATAAGATCTAGCCAAGATGGGGAAGAGTTGCCTAGGTGGGGGAAGAGCTAGCCTAGGTGGGGGAAGAGCTAGCCAAGATGGGGAAGAGACGATCTAGCTTAGGTGGGGGAAGAGCTAGCCTAGGTGGGGGAAGAGCTAGCCTAGGTGGGGGAAGAGCTAGCCCAGGTGGGCTTTTAGACTCTCAGCCCTGCACCTTTTCCTTAACACTGCTTGTCTTTACACAGGTTCACATTGGCGAAAGATGCTACACGTATGACAGGGCAAAATTCATTCAATTGTGTCGGAGTCCAGGCTCACTGCTCAGCCTGGAGAGCTATCAAGTATGGAACCTCTTTGTGAAATCCCTTGAACAAGCTGACATTAGAGACGTCATCAAAATTCACTTGACGGAAGTTCGATCAGAACACATGTAAGGAACTATTTTCTTGATTTTGGAGTTGTTATTTTCTTTGTCGTCATGCTTCTTTCTTTCTTTTCTTTCTTTCTTTCTTTCATTCTTTCTTTCTTTCTTTTTGTTTTGTAATGGCTCATCTTTTATGCTTATGCACAGTAAGGTAAACAAAAACAACACTGGAATAATGATGATAAAAACAAATGCAGTGTTCCTGTAAGACTGTTTGCTTTATCTATCACTTGGGTTATCCATTTTTTTTCTTGTAGGTATGTATGTTTTCTCTAACTACTGTATATTGAGAGAGAGAGAGAGAGAGAGAGAGAGAGAGAGAGAGAGAGAGAGAGAGAGAGAGAGAGAGAGTTTACAGTAGAGGAAAAACTGCAAGTTAACAATTTCTCCATCACTACAAAGGAGGGGGGGGGGGTATTGGGAATAAAACAAAGGAATGATAAATTAGAGTCCTACATTATAAAGGTCTTCACTAGTACTATGGGGCCATCAAGGTCCACCTGAAAACAGATCCATTCATATCGCCTGCTCAGAGTTCTTTCATCCACTGATTAGGACTTGTCAGTGAGATTGTGATTGTGTCTGTGCTCCCTTGACATCAAATGGAGATATACCACAACCTATCATTCTCTGGTACTTTCACAGCCAAGGGGTTCAAAAACAGAACCTGATGGAAGCATAAAGCAGCCAGTGAAAGGTAGAAAAGTAAAACGAGAAGAGAACGCCATAAAGAAAGAAGTTGCTGAGTAATTAAAATCAGTATATAAAGAGAATTAAATATACAGAGGAATCTTTAAACCTATCCCTGAGGATCTATGTAATGATACAAGGGAGATCAAAAGGTGTTGTTGACACTCAGAGCGGCCAGTTGTGTTGTTTTAATAATCCAAACATCGTCAGTGACGTGAGTGCTGAAAGCAGGTAAAAATGGTCAAGAACAGCCTGTGCTTGGAAGTCCTTAGCGATGCAATCTCCCACTGATTTATCAAACAATGCGTTGAACAGACTAGTAGTGGGAGAAACCAAGTGCATGCTAACCATTGTTCCATCACCAAATGATTTGAGGAGAAATAAAATGGGGTGGGGTGGGATGTATGAAACACAAAGCCCTTTCAGCCATAATCAGGGAGAACCTACTCAGGGACTCTACAGCGCTCCAGCGACGTTCGCCCCACTCCCATTTTGAGGCGGCTACACGCTGTGCAGGACCATCGCCACCCGAGCATGAAGAAGGCCGCTGGACAGCTGTGATAAATTGCAGACACAACTTTCCGTTCTCACTGTCTGAAAACAGTGCAGTGCAGTTCAAATGGCTTTAGATTGAAAAGAACAGGAAGTGTGGGGGTGGGGGGTGGAGGGTAGTTGAATGAATGGAATCTACGAGGAATACGAGACAAAAAAAAAAAAGAAAGAGAGAGGCATAGAGAGAAGAAAGGAAAGTGAGTGAGTGAGTGAGCGAGTGTGTGTGTGTGTGTGTGTGTGTGTGTGTGTGTGTGTGTGTGTGTGTGTGTGTGTGTTACTTTTTTTTAGATATTTCATAAAGAAGAAAAACCGTTACAGGCCATTACAGCGTGTGTGAGTTGCGTGCGTGTGTGAGTGTGCGTGCCTGTGTGTGAGTGCGTGCGTGCGTGTGTGTGTGTGTGTGTGTGTGTGTGTGTGTGTGTGTGTGTGTGTGTGTGTGTGTGTGTGTGTGTGTGTGCGTGCGTGCGTGCGTGCGTGCGTGCGTGTGTGAGTGTGTCTGTGTGTCTGTGTATGCGTGTGTGTGGTTAACCCCTCACCTCTCTCCCTTGCCTCACAGAACAATTTCCGGGGGCTCCTTGCTCCTCGTTCCTCGCCCCACTATTGACCCCCCACCTCTTACAGAACTCGTAGTACTTCTCCATTGAACGCTGTATCTGTCCTGCGTGCCTTTTTTTTGGTACTCCCATGGTGGTACAGAACAGTTCCACTTACTTTAGAATAGGAACACGAAAATGCTCGTCTGCGTGCCAACCACACTCCGTCCGTCAGCACAGCTGTCTTTCCTCACCTCGCTCTCCAGACAAACTCTCTTGGGCCGATCTCCGCAACTACTCACAACAGTCTCTCTCCCTCTCTCCTCCGTGCTCCTCCCACCGGGCATCCTCCTCTCCCTCTCATCCTTCACCCTCTCCTCTCTCTCCCTCTCTCCCTCCCTCTTCCTCTCTCATTCTCTCTATCCTCATCTCTCTCTCTCGCTTCTCCTTCTCTCTCTCTCTCGCTCTTCCTCCTCTCTCTATCTCTCTCCTCTCCGTCCAAGGTCATCAATGTTTCCACTCGCTCCAGACAAACAAACTACTGGGCCGTCTCTTGCTTGAAGCAATTTGTAGTATGTTCATTATGTGTAACGGATCAGGTAATCCACGGCCTCAATTAAAATGGGGCGTGTGGTGTGTGTGTGTGGGTGTGTGGTGTGTGTGCGTGTGTGTGGTGTGACTGAGTGTGTGTGAGCTGCGCGTGTGTGTGAGTGCGCGCAGGGGCGTGTGCGTGCATGTGTGTGGGTGGTTGTGTGGTGTGTGTGTGTGTGTGTGTGTGTGTGTTTGTGTGCGTGTGTGTGTGTGCGTGTGTTGTGTGCGCGCGTGCGTGCGCGCGTGTGTGCGTGTCTGTGGTGTCGGTCCGTTCCGGCGTGGTCAAAAATGTGTTCCACTATCGTTCCCATCTGTTTTAAAGCTACTCCCTGGTTAAAGAGTACAAAAAAAATGGGAGTACACAGCAAATTAACGAAACAGACTACAACAAAGACTGAAACAACAGACAAAAACGGAACACAAAAAGGAGTCACGGTACGGCATTTTCCTCTCTCTCTCTCTCTTCTCGTCTTCTCCTCTCGCTCTCTCTTCTCTCTCTCTTCAGTGTAGATTGTCTTTGGTCCCAGTGTGTTTGCGGTGTGTGGTGTGTGTGTGTGTGTGTGTGGTTTGTGTGGGTGTGTGTCTCCGCTCTCTCCGCTCTTCTGCTACGCATCATGACATTCGGTCTCTTTCTCTTACGGACGATGTGTTGTCCTAGTTGTCCCAGGTGTCGGCGTTGTTGCTGCTGTGTGTGTGGGGTGTGTGTGTGTGGTCTGTGGTGTGGTGGTAGGTGTGTGGTGTGGTGTGTGGTCTATCTCTCTGTCTC
>JADBJO010005036.1:141690-156690 GCA_016801955.1 Conus betulinus | reverse complement strand
GTATTACCTGGACACCGAATTCAGCTTGCATGGTGCCTTTGTAAAGGTCCATCCCTGTGGCGTGCCACCAGAGCTCAGATACAGTAAAGAGAAACGCTGAGTGTTCTACAGGGCATGTTTTGTGAAGTCCACTCTCCGATGGCTCATCACCACGGCAACAAGACTGTCACACTCCCTGTACCCACAGACTGGACAGGGTGGGTCAGTTCCACTCGTCACATGTCCCCTGGGACATCTGACACACAGCACGTTGACTTGCGATCCGAAAGGTCTGTGTGAGGCTTTAGCCAATACTCCGGAATGGTATCATAATCATTGCAGTGTTTCTCCGGGACTGACTCTACCCTACTTCTATTGTCACGCTTCTAGGGAATTTATATCTTACAGTCTGGTGTGTGATTCTTGTGAGGATTGCCAAAACGGCATTGATGAGGACTTTTGTGTGTATTCCCATCACAGGGATCGAGCACAGCGGCAGGTAAAGCATGAATTATTCCCTTTCCTTTCTCTGCTCCAGTTATTGTTGCTGAGGGTGCTGAGATTAAGGAAAGCATCTTTGGAGAAAAAACGTGTGGTTCTCAGCATATTTCGCTTTGTTTTTGGTTTAAGCTCATGGACTGGGATGTATATCTAAGCGTGTTTACTATCGTTATTTTTCCAAAACGTACGTTTATTAAATATAACATGGTTTTGGTTTTAAATTCAAATAGTTGGATAAAAACCGGTTGAAGCGAGTCAGAAAGCTCCATCAATAATACTGGATCATTATCGCAGGTTAGTATGAGCGTGATTGTAGATATCATCATGTTGCCATGATAGATTATCGCAATCACACCATACAAACTATTTTCCAACAGAACTAGAAGCTGCACGAAAACCCGTTTGCGGATGACAGAACTTCATCTCCGTCTTTCAAAGACGAAGTGGCACTTGCTGCAAATGGTTGTATGTAGGTGCTGCCGTGCATTTCGTTTCTTCAAAATTTTACACTGGTCAAATAACAACCAGAAGAAAGTTGCCCTATGGCACGTAGATTGACAGAGATATGGAAAACGAGCATGTATACCACAGTTTAAAACCTGGTGTAACAAATGCAAGATCAGTCAACCAGCATAGTACTTATTTCTGCTTCAATCGATGTTGGACTGATATTCCGTGCATCACAGTTGTGATGTTTTTTTTTATGTCAATACATCTTTTTTTCTCTCTATTTTACTTTGTTTTGTTGCAATGATTTTGAAGTGATCTGTTTGTTAACTAAATCATCACACGACCAGTCTGCCATTATTATCTAAGCTGTCATCCACACAGGCTGTCCAGGAATGAACTGCCCACACACGTATTTGCAGGAGTTCGTGTGTACGTACATATGCACGTGTGCGTGGGTGCATAAATGTACGTACATGCACATTCACGCGCATGAAGCATGCATGCGCGCGCGCGCACGCGCACACACACACACACACACACACACACACACACACACACACACACACACAACGCACGCACGCACGCACGCACGCACGCACACGCACACACACACACACACACACACACACACACACACACACACACACACACACACACACAACACACGCACGCACGCATACATGCACGCACGCACGCACACACACACACACACACACACACACACACACACACACACACACACACACACACACCAAAAACTACAATAGTGGCATGAACCAAGCTTTCAAGACGCCCAAGGTGCAGTCAGCTGGTGAACTCAGGATCTGCTGAGTCTTGTCCAAATGCTCTTTCCCAACTCTTGACTCGGATGAATCGAAATCCTCTTCTTTGAAGAGACTTCATTGGAAGTGGACTGCTGACAAAGGTGAATGACAGGAGCTGTTCTAATGCCAGCTCTGTTCAGAAGTCCAAAATTTGTAGTCTCACCAGAACATTCACTTTTTAACTTCACAGATATATGTTTTTAAAAAAAAAAAGCTCAGGAAGTATGATTCAATCAGAATTGAATGAATATTGATCGAACTAAAAAGTATTCAAATGTATTACAGAAAACACATGCACACAGTATTACAGAAGCCATTTCTGAGTCTCCCAGAAGATTCTGATGCCAGAAGAAATGATTCCTGCTCTCTCGTGAAATTTCTGGAGGCATTACGTTGTCTGTTGATGTTTTGACCATTAAATAACAACACATCGAACAAGTCTTTAAAGAATTTGTAACAAAACTACACAAAATGTATCAATCCGAACCAAGGAAAGATGGAAAGCAAAGCTGAACTGTTTTTAAACACCTCTTCTAAATGTGCAGTCATAGCATGAATTGGAGCTGTCATGTATAAACTGATTTACACGTTCTGCTTTCTTGTTTCGGATTTGAAATGAAATCCCTTGACAGTTGGCTCACATAATAATCATCCGTTGGTTTCATGCCTGTTATGATAGAAATGATCCTTGACTGCCGATCGTGTTCACAAATAAAATCATGGCGTACACAAAAACTTACTAAAGAAACTCTCTCTCAGTCTCTCTCATAGCACAAAAAAAAAATCTCTCACTCTCTCTCTCTCTCTCTCTCTCTCTCTCTCGCGTACGTCTCACGTCTGTGCATGTGTGCGTGCGCTCGTGTGTGTGTGTGTGTGTGTGTGTGTGTGTGTGTGTGTGTGTGTGTGTGTGTGTTGTGTGTGTGTGTGTGTGTGTGTGTGTGTGTGTGGTGTGCGCGCGCATGCACGCGTGTGTGTATGTGTGTGCATATATATATATATATATATATATATATATATATATATATATATATATATATATATATATATATATATATATATATATATATATATATATATATATATATATGTGTGTGTGTGTGTGTGTGTGTGTGTGTGTGTGTGTGTGTGTGTGTGTGTGTATGCATAGAACTAAGTGATAGGACAGAAACCACGGCAAAAAGAGAAAACATTCATAGCACTCAAAGACCACAAACCTAATTTTCAAAACAACCCCACATGTAGACTGATCAACCCTCACGAAGTCTGAACTAGGAAGAGTAAGCAAGCAAATTTTAGAAAAAAAAAAAATAGTAGCTGACGTCAAATCAAATTTGAACCGAACCTTTGGAAAAATACTAATGAGGTGGTGCAAAGGTTCCAAAAATAAACAAACAAAAAAACAGAACAACCTTTATCGCATTCGACATTGTGGATTTTTACCCATCCATCAATGAATAATTGCTCAGAAAAGCTTTTAGAATTTACTACTAAATATACTGAGATAACAAATTCAGAATTAGAACTTATATTCCACGCAAAAAAAAAAAACTCTGTTGTATAATAAAAAGGAGCCTTACATGAAAAAAAAAAAAAAACAGATTCTAATTCTACTTTTGACGTTACAATGGGTTCGACCAATGGTGCAGAAACATGTGAGATAGTGGGCCTGTTACTATTGTCAAAAATGCAGAAAACTACTTGGGCACAAAGTTGGGCTGTACAGAGACGACAGATTGGCAGCACTGGACAACACACCTAGAGAGGTAGAGAATAAAAAGAAAGAACTATGCAAATTGTTCAAAAACCACAACTTAGAAATTACAATAGAAGCCAACAAGAAAAGTAGTCAACTACTTGGATGTAACATTAGACTTAAACAAAAACCAATACAGACCATACAACAAAAAACTAATGATACACCATTATATGTAAAATTCCATGAGCAATCACCCACCAACAATCATAAAAAAAAAACTATACCACAAGGGATAAACAAGAGGTTATCCAGCCTTTCCTGCAATGAAGAAATATTCAACGATGCAGCAACAGATTACCAAGAAGCACTGTTGAAAAAGTAGATACAACTACAAGTTGAAATACGAACCTGAAAGTACCACTGGAAGCAGGAAGAAGAACAAAAAGAGGAAAAAAAACAGGTACAACCCACCATATGATGGTAGGGTGAAAACCAACATTGGCAAAGAATTCTTTAAAACATTAACAGAATCGTTCCAAAAAGACCATAAACTTTTTTAAAAATGTTCAATAGGAACACTATCAAACCATCTTATTCTTGTATGCTAAATCTTACAAAAAAATTGATACTTCAAACAAAAAGAAAACCAACGTCAAAAAAGGAGGGTAACAAACGGAAAACTTGCAATTGCACAATCAAAGAACAATGCCCTCTGAACAATCAATATCACTCTGATAACATTGTATATACCAAGCCACTGTGACAACGAAAAACGGCAAAGAGACATACATAGGGATTACAGAAAAACAAATTGAAAGCTAGGTACGCCAATCACAAACAATCTTTCAAGAATGAAAAATACAAACATCAAACAGAATTAAGTAAACATATATGGGATCTTAAAAAAACAAATACAGATTTTATCAGCACATGGAAAATATTTAGAAAAGCAGCAGCATACAATAATAGCACAAAAAGATGTAATTTGTGCATAACAGAAACGTGGGTGATTCTATGCAAACCTAGTATGGCAACATTGAACGCAAGCAAGAGTGAAATCGTAGACAGTTGCAGGCACAAAAGGAAATTTTTATCAACAAATATAAAATAGCAACCCTGATAGGACCCCTCATGCAATAATACTTAATAAGAAAGCCTTACAACCTTAACAGGGCCCCCCTTGCACAACACGTGCAACACAACCCAACTGAACTCCAGGTCACAATTCAAAACATATATATATATATATATATATATATATATATATATATATATTGAGGTCAATAGCAGGGGATTGGCACGGGATCTGAAGAGAGGAAGGACCTCGAAACAATATATATATATATATATATATATATATATATATATATATATATATATATATATCTGTGTGTGTGTTTGTGTGTGTGTGTGTGTGTGTGTGTGTGTGTGTGTGTGTACTATAGACTCAAAAACGGCTCAACCGATTTTAATGAAATTTGGCAGGTACGTCTGTTGTGACCCGAGGATGGTTTGGGGCTAATCTCTAAAAAAATAAAAAGCGTTAAGAAAACTGTTATAACGGTTTCGAAGACATCTTTTTTCCTCTGCTTTTCATGAAATAGCTGTTGTGACATTACACA
This sequence comes from Conus betulinus, assembly GCA_016801955.1. Lineage (NCBI taxonomy): Eukaryota > Metazoa > Mollusca > Gastropoda > Neogastropoda > Conidae > Conus > Conus betulinus. The sequence continues at coordinate 151,618 of JADBJO010005036.1, read as the reverse complement.
GGTACAGGACTACTTCCCGAAAATTAGAACCGTTGTCCGGCAGGTAAAAAAAAAAAAAACGTTATTTATAACAGTTAAAAACCATGAAAAACACCAAAACCCTATTTTTTAAAAAAAAACTGTTTAAAACCCGTTCTTCTTGAAATTTGGCAGGTACGTCGGTTTGTGACCCGAGGATGGTTTGGGGTTAATCTCTAAAAAAAAAAATAATAATAAAAAAACGTTAAAAACGTTAAAAAAAACTGTTATAACAGTTTCAAAGACATTTTTCCCCTCTGCTTTTCATCAAATAGCTGTTGTGACATTGCACAGGTACAGGACTACTTCTCGAAAATTAGAACCGTTGTTGGCAGTTAAAAAACGTTATTTATAACAGTTAAAAAACGTTGAAAACACCAAACCCTATAAAAACTGTTTAAAAAACCCGATCTTCTGAGGTTGGCGGCCACGAGAGTCATCGGATCGCCACCAAACTTGACATAAGCCTACAGGAACATCCAGCGGGTAACATACGGTCATTAAATAGTCATTATGACAATTACATTTGACCATTAAAAACCGTTTTTTTTTTTTTTTTTTTTTTCAAAATTTAGGCTATTCTTGATAAAATTCAATATACATGTGCACTTTTAACGCCGAAAAAATGATATACAACTTTTACGAACCGAAATTTAAAAGTGACCATTAAAAAAACGTTACTTTGTAAATTTAGAGTATATTTGAAAAATTCGATATACATATGCAGGTTTAAACACTAAACAATGATGCGCAATTTTTAAGATCTGCGGCAGGACAAGCTAGGCAGTGGTGGAGGACGGGGAGCAGAAATGAGCAAAGTGGAAACGGCAACACTGAAGCGATACAGAAGATGCGACAGAAAAAAAAAGATAAAAGAAAAACTCCAAAATAGCATTTACTTTTGAAACATAAAAATATTGTACTTGATATTGGCATTCTCTTCTATACTGGCGTCACAGTACATGAGGATCCACACACACACACACACACACACACACACACACACACACACACACACACACACACTTGTCAAAACAGTGCCCCAAATAAAGTATTGGCACTTTTTTTTCATCCAGATCTGAAAACTAAATCTTCCAGAATACACCAAAGACGTAGAAATGGAAGGCGCAGGTTCACAAACCGGATTAAATCCAGCCAGACTTCAAAGGTTTTATCTTAAACCCGTCACATGAGAGACGATAAGATTTGGCTACATGGCAGACCCGCCATATTATCCTCTCTGTCTCTGTCTCTCTGTCTCTCTGTCTCTGTCTCTGTCTCTGTCTGTCTGTCTGTCTGTCTGTCTCTCTCTCTCTCTCTCTCTCTCTCTCTCTCTCTCTCTCTCTCTCTCTCTCTCTCTCTCTCTCACACACACACACACACACACACACACACACACACACACACACACACACACACACACACACACACACACACACACACACACACACACACACACACACACACACACACCAACTTGATAACGTGTTAAACCGTGTGCCATGGTATATGATTTGATATCAAAAGCGAAGAAAGACACAGACAGACAGACAGACAGACAGACAGACAGACAGACAGAAAAGAAAAACAAAAAAAAAAGAAAGAAAGAAAAGAAGAACAGAGAAAACCCATGTACACATAAATAGGAACAGACACTGACACTGTGAGCATTTTTTTCTTTAGTGTAGGAAAACCTTTGACAGTCGAATCGACTTTAATCTACAATTTCGGCAACCTGTGAAACCACCAGCTGTAATCAACTTCGAGTATGGAGGAATGAGATCCCCTGTGATTCCTCTACCACCAGAGATTTCCCAGTGTCCTGGCAGCCACTTTCAATGTCCTGATGACGGTTACTGCCTACCTGTCTACGTCAGGTGTAACGGTATCAGCGATTGTCCAGGTCATGAAGATGAAGCCGGATGTGAGAACTACACATGTCCAGGGTTCTACAGATGTTGGGGAACTACGAACACGACATGCATAGACGTGAGTCACCTGTGTGATGGTTATGGACAGTGTCCGCAGGATGTTGACGAACTGATGTGTGATGACATGACGTGTCCTAAAGCCATGCTCTTGCTCTGGCCTGGCCTTCATATGTACTGAGGACTTCCACGTCAAATCTTTCCCTCAGCTGCGCTACCTGGAAGCCAGAGGAAGTGGTATGCATCAATATGACATCATGAACAATTCCATGTTGATCCACCTGGGTGTTCAGGCCTGTGGTGGGACCAGTGTAACAGAGTTCACGGTACTAAATTCACAGTTTGGACGTAAGTGACAATAAACTGACCCACATCAGCTTCAAGCACTTCGAACGGATGCATCATTTGCACACATTGAGTTTTGCAGGTAATCCTTTGTGTAACAGTTTGGACTATTAATCAGGTGGTGGTTTTTCGCTACCGTCACTCATCTTTTTGAATCTGTCACAAATCCAAATATACTCTTTGGAAATGAGTACGTTGTCGTCTGTGATGCCAAACCTGGAACTTCTAAACATCTCCCAGTGTGGAATCAAATCACTGACAGGACAGAATGTTTTCTTAAAACTTCGTGTGCTGGACCTTCGCGGTAACCCTCTAAATATTTCTCTCTCCTATATTCATGAAAGGGATGAAATATCTCATGCAGGTTTTTGCTAGCAACTTTAAATTGTGTTGTCCCGAAGTTTTACCACCTTTATTCCAAGGTGAATGCTTGAGCCCAATTGATGAGATTTCATCATGCGATGACTTGCTGAAATCTGGCTTTTACCGGTTTGTGATCACAACATTTGGTGTGCTGGGAATCATGGGAAATTTTTGTAGCTTTATTTATCGTCTGTATTGCTCGTCTGAAAGAATCAAGACCGGGTTTGCTGTTTTTGTCCTACATCTGTGTTTCTCTGACTTTTTAATGGGAGTCTATCTAGCTTTCATAGGAATGGCAGATCGGTTTTATGGAGGTGTCTATGTCTTGAAGGAAAATGAGTGGAAAGGAAGCGCAGTCTGCACTGTTGCAGGGCTTTTGTCTTTCTTATCATCTGAGGTGTCAGCTTTCCTCATTTTCCTCATTACCTTGGATCGATTTCTGGTGCTTCGCTTCCCTTTCAGCCAGGTCCGTTTAGAGCCACATCAGCTCACATAGCCTGTGTCGTCATTTGGTTTCTTGGATTGATCCTGGCTGTCATACCCCTGCTTCCTGTGACATCTCACTGGGAATACTACCGTCAGACAGGCATTTGCATCCCTCTGCCTGTCACCAGAGCTGACTTTTCTGGACACGCCTATTCCTTCAGTGTCATGATTGTTGGCAATATGATCCTCTTTCTGCTGATAGCTGTGGGCCAGTCATTGATTTTTTGGTCAGAGAGTCCAATTCTATGTCTGAAGCAAGAACACAGATCAAGAACAACAAGAGTGGTGGAAGCGCCAGGTCCAAGGAATTCATCATTGCCAGACGACTTCTGTCCATTGCCATGTCTGACTTTCTGTGCTGGTTTCCTATTGGACTTTGTGGCCTGTTGGCATCTCTGAACATTCCTATTTCAGGGGAGGTCAATATTGCCATGGCCATTTTGGTGCTTCCTCTCAATTCTGCACTCAATCCATTTATATATACATTGAATGTAATATTGGAAAAACGACAGAAGGCACTGATGTAAGTTTTTTCTTCCTAACGTAAATATAATCAGCTTAAAAGTAATCTTCGCTCTTGGACGGATTGAAGAAACATAGAATGTTTTATTTGATTTCATTTCCACTTTGTTGTCGATCCTGGATGTATGCATGCATGCACACAGACAATTGCACATACAGAGGCAGTTACGGACAGCCAGACAGACAGACATAATAAATACACGCTTAAAACTCCATATGAATGCTTCTTACAACACTAAATCGTCTGAACAAACGACAACACAGAGCAAACAGATCACACAAGGAGGTCGAAGCAGTGACACAAGCACTCCACTAGCTTTCATCCACAGGCCAGTTCAAAACTCAACAAGCCATGATACTGACTGACTCCATGAACCTACTTCAAAACGTGGAGAGTGGAATGGGAAGCCCGGCTTGGCATGAACTAATGTGCAACCCTCCATTAGAGAGAGACTGATATGGATATACTGCCCTGGACATGCTGGAGTCAAAGGAAACGAGAGAGTAGACACACTGGCTGTCAAGGCAACGCTAAGAACTGAATTACAACTTGGCCGATCCGATGTGATAAAAAATCTGAAGAATCACTTAAGCGAAAAAGAACAAAGCCAATAGGGTCCCAAGTGTGTGCTGTAGACGTGTGTGTGCTGGTGTGTGTTCATCATGGGGTGATCCAGGCGTGTTATTGGACAGTCCACAGACGTGAATGTGCAAGTCTTGGTGTGTAAGTGTGCGAGTGTACATGAGTGAGTGTGTGTGTGTGTGTGTGTGTGTGTGTGTGTGTGTGTGTGTGTGTGTGTGTGTGTGTGTGTGTGTGTGTGTGTGCGCGCGCGCGCTTGTGTGTGTGTGTGTGTGTGTGTGTGTGTGTGTGTGTGTGTGTGTGTGTGTGTGTGGGGGGAGGTTGCTATTGCTGTTATTGGTGTGTGTGTGTGTGTGTGTGTGTGTGTGTGTGTGTGTGTGTGTGTGTGTGTGTGTGTGTGCGTGCGTGCGCGCGCGCGCGCGCGCGCGTGTGTGTTGTTAATGTGTGTTGTGTGTGTGTCTTGTTCTTGTTCCTATGTCATCTTCTGAACCTTGTCATGTTCTGAACATTCATTTCCCACAAACAATCAAAGACACACACACTCCTCTCTCTCTCTCTCTCTCTCTCTCTCTCTCTCTCTCTCTCTCTCTCTCTCTCTCTCTCTCTCTCTCTCTCTCTCTCATGGAGTTCGCAGCAAGATGGCGGGGGATATTCAGTGAGTGTTTGGAGTTCTATGATATTTCGACCGTTAGTGTGGTTCTACAAAAGGCTAAGGATACCAGAGCGTTATAGAAAAAGTGATATGAAGTATTCGAAGAAGTGAATCTACCCCAGGCATGGTGGATTTGTGTATCTGGCGTGCCAGAATCGGTTTTTTCTGTGCTTCGCGCTAGTGAGTAGAAGGAAGGGGAAGAAAAAAGAAAGATGGCGGAAGGGGTGAAGTGGCCAGAGTGAAAGATGTGTTTATATATGGTTTGTGCTCCTGTGGGGATATGCACTGACCCTAGCGTGTGCCCGTGATACTACAAGAGTGGCGTTTGGTACCGAAGTCAGCGGCAGGTTCGGCGGTAATGTACTAAACTTCGGTACTTTCCCGCAAACGCAAGTAGTGCCATCGGTTCAACCAGTGACTGTAAGGAGAAATGAAAGTGGGCCAGTGTCCATATCTCCGAGGTCTATAGAAACTTCAACAGCAAGATGGACAGAGCTAGGGAAGGGCATGACAGACAGAGGACTCTGTTGGACAGACATGAAAGGTACGGCCTATGCAACATCTCAGATACAGTTAGGGAATAGTCTGTCTCCATTAGTGGCTATACTTCTCGTTCTCCACTTAGCCTATGTGCGCAGACGACTATCCTTATCCAATGATGTGGAGACCAACCCAGGGCCCAGGATCAAATATGAACATAAACGAGAAAATTGAACATGAAAACAAGAAGCTAGAAGACAAGATGGAAGCGAAACTCAACAACTTAGACACGAAGATAGACACCAAGATGACACAACTCTTTACGGCAATAACAACACTCACTGACTCCTTTAAGTCTCAAACCACCACCATCAACAGATGGAACAAAAACAATGAGATATGGCGGACACCCTGAACAAATTATGCAAGGATGTTCAAGACACTAAGCAAGATATACAAGAAAACAAAACAGCAGAAAGGCATTTAGGGGCAACGCAAGACTATATGGTACATAGACTTACTAAAATGGAGGAAGAAATGGACCGAATCGAAAGTTATTCCAGACGGAATAATTTAAAGTTTTCTGGTATTAAAGAGAGTATGGACGATAGCAAGAGAGAGAGATTTGATGAGGTGATCAGAGAGACACTAGATAGATACATGGAAGAAGAGACATGGGCCGACGACGCAATAGAACACGCACATAGGCTAGGCAAACCAGACCCTTCAGCAGAGAGACCCAGACCTGTGATCGTGCGTTTCCTCAGGTGGAGAGATGCCATGAACATTCTACAGAACCGAGAGGCACGCGAGAAGATGAAGAAGGATGGCATACGAGTGTCTCAAGACAGGAAGAAACGCCAAGCTGACCAACTACGTGATCTGAGGGCACAAGGCAGGTCGGGGTACTATGTGGGGGGGGGGGGGGGGGGGGACTGTATGTAAGAGAAGAGTACAGACCACATGTAGAACAGAATGACAGCCAACATGAACAGTATAGACAGCACCAGCAGCAAGAGGACCACGGATATGAAAATACTTCCAGAAGACAATTCGGCACAAATGGACAATGGATACAGAGAGGAAGGAATGAAAGCGATTGTAGTGCATGTGGTGTTAGAAACTTTGATGACTGGAGGATGAGAGTGAGAGGGATGAGGGACGAGATAAAAGGAGAATATTGGAGGAAAGAAAGAGAGGAAGATAGAAATAGAGTGAGAGAGAACAGGTGGAAGAGGTGGTGGGTAAGGAAAAAAGTGCAAAAAGGAGTGAATGGGGGGAGAAAATGGAGTTGAGAGAGATGAAAGTGTAGAAGGAAATGAATGGGCCAGCGACCTTGAGTTTTTGTCGTTCGGAGGGGATCTTATGGACGAAGAGAGAGAGAATGGAACAGAAAATCAAGAAAAATAGGTTGAGAAACAAGAGTAAGTGAAGAAAAGAAGGAAGTGAGTGAAAGGAAGGAAAGAATGAATGGTGAAAGGGAAAACAGAAAACAAGACAGTAAGCGAAAGTGCGAAAAGGGTGTGGCAGAAAAAAGTGGGACAGGGAAAATATACAAGGCAAACACACTGACATCAATGTAGATTCAAAATATAAGCATTTCCCCACCTTCAGAATCAGGTCAAGGCAACCCAAATCAGATGCCCTCACAGCTCCTAGTACACACACTGGCTCGCGCGCAAGATGAAAAATAGCGATCAAGTGGACAGTATCTGGAGCATTCAAGGAGATAGCTTAGGGACAAACATAGCATGCATGACTGAGACAGAGATTGTTACACAATCTCCGACTACGCCCCATTCGCGGTACGATTTATCTACACACATAGAGAAGGGAAAGACAGATGACAGCCAAACACACAAAACCACCAATAAAGGAAAAGAAGATATGACTAAGAAAGACGATAAGATTAGGGTACGACAATCTTCAAAATACACGACAATCTACAATTGAAGACACTATACTTACGCAAGGCGTGGTATATTCTGATAGTGAAGAAGGAGGTAAATCAAACAAAGGGGGAAAAACTAAACCCAAACAACACTCATCAGAAAAAAAAAAAACAAGCATTAAGATCTGATACAATCACTTCAAGAACAACAAACAAACAACCACACTCACCTGGATACACGCGTTCTCAAAAAAAAAAAAAAAAAAAAAAAAAAAAAAAAAAGGAAAGAAAATGAAAACGAGAAAATATGAGAATTAGGCCAAGGTCACTCACAAAATTCAAGGAATAATGTCACTACAAGTCAACACACAAGAAACAAGCTAAACAGCAATGCTAGAGAAGTTGGAATTGTGAGACAACAACAGTGAATGAGATTTGAATGAGACAAGAGAGAATGAACATGAGAACGAGGATGAAAGTGGAAATTTGAGTAAGGATGGAATTAAAGAAGGTAAGAGAAAGCTGTATTTTGGTGCTGGGAACTAGAGAAGGTCTGCTTGAGAAATTACTGACCCAGATTTTTTTTTTATATATATTACGTCATTTGATATCTGCTGTCTGAGCGAAACTTTTACATTAGAGTCATTTGATTTTTGAAATAAAAATTCTCAGATTTTTTTTTTTTTATATACCCATTGCAGCTGTGAAATTTACCAAAATGGGCAGACCTTCAGGGGGGGGGGGGGTGTTATGTTAATTTAAAAAAAGGAATGTCTGACTATGTTCAGTTAATAAGCACGGGGAAAAAAAATGTATTATGTATACGTATATCTGAAAATCTGTTAAATTGTGGGAAGGATATTATGTTTTTGGGATATGTATACACCCAATCGATAGCCGTTTCTATTTTTACAAGGACTATACATGTACCTTAGAACTACTAGAACAATATTCACTAACACAAATGGAGCAACGAAATGACTTTTCTATATTGTTGGAGTAGACTTCAATGCACGCACAGGGGAATGGGGTCTGAGTGTAAACGATGATGGTGACACACATCAAACAATGCTCTACACACATAGAGAAGGGAAAAGACAGATGACAGCCAAACACATAAAACCACCAATAAAGGAAAAGAAGATATGACTAAGAAAGGCGTGTGTGCACGAATGTCAATGGACTCTTGTACAAATGGTTTTGGAAAAACAATTAATAGAGTTTTGTACAACATTTAAATTAACTCCTCTGAATGGACTAAGTGCAGAGAACTTTGACGGTGCATGCACGTTCTATTCTGATTGAGGGTACAGTACAATTGATTATTATGTATGTTCATTTGAGTTGATTGATTGGTAATGTAAAAAACTGTGTTATTCATGAAAGAATTGAATCTCATCGCATGCCAATCAATATGGTAATACAGAGCACATTGCCAGACCCCCCAGGAAGACAAAGCTAAGAGAAAATTTGTAAACAAAATTAGATGGGACCCTGCAAAACAACAAGAATATATACAGCATATGGAAACAAAGAGATTTAAAACACTACCAGTACAGATTACAGAGGGGATAGACACTCATATAGATTTAAGTATAGATAAAATGTCAATAAATTATTGAAAGAGGCTGGTAAAAGTATGTATGTAAATAAAGGCATAGGAGGGGAACAAAACAACAAATGGATGGTATGACAAGGAATGTAAAGCCAAGAACAAAGATGCCAGACATGCATTATGTGTCCTGACGTATACCAACAAATTCAAAAACACAAATTTGTATGAAGTATGAAAGGAGTTATATGCAAATAAAAGAACAATATATAAAGAAAGAAACAATCAGAGAGAAGAAAAAAAATATAGTAAACAAACATACGAGGCACTCATACCAAACCAAAAAGATAGTAAGGTGTTTGGGAACATTATAAAAAGCACTAAAAAGAAAAAAAAAAAAATTACACTACCACCACCAATAAGTTTACACAATGGCAAGAACACTCGAAAGTGTTTTTTAACCCGCAATTACCCAATGTGCAAAACAACAATGAACAACAATGAAAGGGTGCAACAAAACATTAAGTCGAAGAAGAGGAAACCTATATACAAGAATTAAATGAAGAGATAACTAACACTGAAATAAGTCCTAGTAATAAAGAAATTAAAAAAAAAAAAAAAGGTAAAGCATCTGGACTAGACGGAATACACCTGAATGTAGTAAGACCACAGAACAACACATAACCCTAATAAAATTATTTAATAAGATATTTCAGGATAGTTATTTTCCTAGAGAATGGACAAAAGCTGTAATAGTGCCTCTTTTCAAAAAAGGTGATAAACAAACCCAGGAAATTTTAGTGGTATTTCCCTATTATGCATCTTAAGTAAAATTTTCACAGCTATAATAAACAGAAGATTATACAACTGGGCAGAGGTAGATAACAAAATAAGCAAAGAGCAAGCAGGATTTTAAAAAAAAAAAAAAAAAAAAAAAAAAAAAAAAAACTTCTGTACCATAGACCATATCTACACTTTGGTATCAATGATAAGCAACTGATTGTATGGTAGAAGAAGAAGCACATTATATGTAGCATTCATTGACCATCAAAAAAACGTTTGATACAGTCAACAGGGATAAGTTATGGGAAATCCTAAAGAAACATAAATA
>JADBJO010005036.1:110307-127807 GCA_016801955.1 Conus betulinus | reverse complement strand
CCTCATCTCTACTCTGAGGAATTTTTTTAAAGCGTAACAACGCACAGTCTCACAATGAATAGCTGCCTTGTTTAATCCCCATAATTCTGCCCATATTGAATCATAGGCTGAACTTGTGAGTCAAACAATTTCATAAACAAAACGAAACTAAGACGGATGGAAAAAAAGTATTCACAAATACTTATACACATTAACAACATGTATTATACTACCATCATAAAACCATCTTTCCCTCACACTTAAATAACCACCCTTTCGAAATACTATGACATTACTTTTATTCATGTCAACTTTTAACTGAAGAGAAGCAGATGCTCTTTGTAAATTGTTTAACTGTGTTTGTAGTCCTGTTACAGTCTCAGATAATAAGATTACATCATCAGCTAATAACAGAATAAATAAATTCAAATGCCTCCAGAGACAGCATAGCACCATGTCTTCCATTCCTAATCACCTCAGTTGCTAGCTCATTATAAAAAAAAAATATATAAAATAAATAATAAATAAAAAAAAATTAAATATTGGACTGCATGCGTCGCCCTGCCTTAGTCCAGCTGTACATTCAATGCAGTCTGTCAATTTCGCACCACATCGAACTCTCGCTTTTACTACATTATAAATACTTCTAATACATTTGTACAATTTTCCTTTAATACCATTTTAAAACAAAATTAGCCAAAGCAAGTGTCTGTTAATGGAATCGAATGCTTTTTCAAAATCTATAAATGCTACATACAATTTTCGATTGTAAGAGAATTGTTTTTGAACAAGGGCTAACAAGGTAAACATGTGGTCAATAGTTGAATATCCTTTCTTAAAACCAGCCTGATGCTGGCCAGTGATATCATTTTCTTCTACCCATTCTTGCAATCGCTTGTTAATAATCGTGTTAAATAGTTTACTGCTATATCACTAAGAGAAATTCCTCTATAGTTATTAGGGTTATTTAAGTCACCTTTTTTAAAAATGGGCAAAATGATAGACTGTCCAACGTCGAGGAAATGTGCCACTATCAAATAACTTGTTGAAATATTTAAGAAAAAAAACGGGAATACTTCTTCACATGAGTATTTAAACAATTCGCCTATGATACCATCAGGCCCAGCTGCCTTTCGTTTTTAAGTTTTCTTATAGCTCGCAGCACTTCATCTTTAGAAAATGGGCGGTTCATATAGTTATCTACCTCTTCTTCAGAAACATCATATGGAACTTCATTTGTATCCGTTTGTAGTAAACACTGAAAATGTTGGAACCATGTGTCAGCATATATAGTGTTTCTTACCTGCTTACTTTTTAAATTAGTTTTACGGACTGTATCCCAAAATTCCTTTTGACTTTTTATTGACATTACTAGTTTATCTATTAACAATTTATTAAACTCCTTCTGCTTCTTTTTCAGTAAATTTTTGTACTCCCATCTTGCAATTACATATTCTTTATTTCTTCAGGGTCTTTTGAACGCTGGCTTGTTCTCAATAAATGTCTAACGTTACTCACCGTACATTCAAAATCAAACCAATCATCATGTGCTTTTGTTCGGTTGGGGAATATTTGCATTTTCATACAATCAGCACGTTTCTTAATACAATCGTAAAACACATCTAACGCTTCATCAACATCAGTGTTAATAAATCCTTTGCAATACTTATTATAGTGCGCATTCCACCACTACTAAGAGTGCCTCTATATAAAATGTACATAATCTTCTTTCCATACATATTTTTCTGTTGCGAAGTCATCATTATTTTTATCAATATTAATTCTCTTTTGACATGGAAAGGAAATACGAACACAAATAGGGTAAGTGGTCAGACTCTATACGTTCCAGAACAGAAAATTCACACATGTCGTAAACAAGGGCAAAGAAGGTCATTTGAAAATATGAAATAATCGTTTACACTGTTTCCAAGTTAAGGTTATGTATGTATAGCAACCATTTAGGTCGCCCTTACATACACCTTTCAGTATGCACAATCCCATAGCAGTGCACATATTTAAAGGCAACTTACTAAAACTATTCAAATGACAGTCTTCAGAGCGTCGATTCGATTCACACTAAGGCTGGCATTTTGTATTGTATATCATGGTTGATAACCCCACGGAAATCTTGAGAATATTTGATGTCCTGCTATTCAAATCACCATTCAGAACAATATAAACATCTCTACTTAATAAACAATCAACTAAGCAGTCTAGTTACACTTATCCCATTATCAATGTTAAAATGGGCATAAAACGGGTGATGTTCTGGTGGAACATACGAACATACATAAACGACATCTTTATTAATTCCGAACAATTGTTTGTCAATCAGAAAGACAAAAATATTGACATAATCAATATTTAACACCTTCACAAAGGAAGTCAACTCATTTTTTATGAGACAGATTATTCCGCCGGATCATCTCCCTTGTTTGGTGAACTTCACCGCTGGCTTGAGAAAAAGTTTAAAACCTGGAAAAGAATCTGTTTACATTCCTCCATGAAAGTTTCAGATAAACAAACAAAATCAAATTCACATAAGAATGAAATGAAATCAGGATCAAGTAGTTTTGAAAACAATCCATTCACATTGTACGAAAGAAAGGAAAAGGGTTTATTCACATTTACAAACGACTCGTTTTGCACGTTCTCGCACGTGCTGACTGTTGCTTGCTCCGACACACACTGTCACTGTCAGTGGAAAACAGCTCACTAGTGACACTGTCAGCAGTGCCAGGCGCGGGGATTGCCGGTGTAGGGTCAACTTTCTTCCCATGACTGTTCACACGATAAGACAAATCAAACTTACCACCTGGCCGGCCTCCCCCTATCTGCTCTCCTTCAGCTGGTCATTGTCATCAAGGAAATACTTTTTGTTCTCGATGACAAGATGGTCGAAGACCATCCTAGCTCTCTTCCCGCTGTTCCTAGCGTCTTTTAAATGAGCTGAAAGTTTAGTTTTGTTTTGTTTCGTTTTTTTTTTTTCTCACTTCCCTCACCCGGTACGAAAAATCCTCCCAACAAAAATAGTCGATCCCTGCAGTTTTTCCTTTTGCTTTCAGAATTTGTATCTTGTCCTTATAGAAACAACATCTTGCAATGATAGGAGAATCTTGCTTTCCGTTTAACCTGTGTACTGTGTCAAATTCAATATCACTAGCAATGTCCATTTTATCAGTGATCAGATCTTTGACCCTTACCTTCGCATTGTTCATTGGTTTCATCCCTATTTCTTGGAAGTCCATAAAAAATCAAATTATTTCTTTTGGACCTACCTTAGGTCATCAGTTTTCTTTTTCTAATTGTTGTTGTACTTTAGCCATTAGCTCAGAACTGCTTTTAATACGATCTTCGCCCCCACCTCTCCCACAAGTCCATTACACTCTGTTGAAGGGCAGCGTACTGTTCACTAAGTTTCTGCACACTCTGCTCCACATCCCGGAACTTACTGGTCATTGTAGCGTGCATGGACTGTAACATCTCCCGTCATGTTGTCCATCTTCGCGTCCAGTGTCGGTTGACGTGGAGGAGTGGCCTGGCTGCAGTCGAGGGGTGTCCTGTCCGTGCTGGTCGTCCGAGTGCCCGTGCTGCTGAGTCTGCTCTGCCTGTGTCCGCTAAGGTCTGCGTCTTGGGTCCAGGGTTCTGCGTCTTGGGTCCAGGGTTCTGCTCAATATCGCCACAGCGTAACAGCAAACCTCCCCAAAACAACAGGGTGAGGAGCAGCCCAACGGTAACACCGGCAGCTCGGCTGTGCAGCGTAAACATGGCGACTCGGCTCGCCGATTTCTTCATAGCTCTACGTGCCATGAAAGACACGTAGACTGGGTGGAATGCGCCACATGTCGCTCTGAAAAGAGTCGGTGTTGATGGCGTAACTCTTCCTGTGAAATCTTGCAACGATTTGTGACAGGATACTTGCTATATTCTCCACTGGTGGGACTAAACGGCAGACGATTTGAAGCGCGTCTTACAGTTAGCCGCAGTTCACCCCCTCACAACTCTTAATTTCACTTCTGAAACAAGACGAAAACTGTCAAAAAAAAAGTTCTTCAAATAATGAAACGATTAACATAATGTGTGAAAAAAAAATGTGTATATAAGGAGCAAGAGCTGCACATACTTAATTCACTCAAGTTCTATAAGTAAGTAAGCATAGAATGTAAGTATTCATTACCTGCTTGAAATAATGGCGAGAAAAAAAAAAAAACGAGAGAGAGAGAGAGAGAGAGAGAGAGAGAGAGAGAGAGAGAGAGAGAGAGGGATTCAATCTTCTCTTTGGATGAGTATTCACTGGCCGACTCCATCAAAGCAAAAAGTGAAGGCGGATCAGCCATCTAAAGACATCCATGTTCTTCTGTGGGGGAAAATGCATTTGAAAAGTAATAAAAGAATACGAAAATGTGTTAAGCGAGGATCCCTAGAAGGGCATGTCCTTGATGAAAAAGGAAATAGTTTTTCATAACAGAAACACACTTGTTGATTTATATGGAGATCGTTCACTCAAGTATGAAGGCTCTGGTTGAAGGATATCCATCGCTTAATAGCTGGAAAGATTGAATTTCAGATTGATGGTGGACAGAGCAGCCAGTTGATGAACAAAACAAAGTACTGTGTTTGATGTTCATGTTTTTGGGCAAAAGCTTCTTCAAAAACAAAAGACTGTTATGATAAACGAAAAAAAGTACTGTTTCTGATCATGTTTTGGGGCAAAAGGTTTTTCGATGTCAAAATACTATAGTGATGATTTTGTAGTGACAAGAACAAGCTCTGGATGTTGTTTGACATCATTGCCACTTCGGAGAAATGAGAGTGTAGAGTCTTTCATTGATCGAGCAGTGACTGGATGGTGTGACACAGAGTGTAGAGTCTTTCATGACATGGAGCACTGACTGGATGGTGCGTGACACAGAGTGTAGAGTCTTTCATGTGGAGCACTGACTGGATGGTCGTGACACAGAGTGTAGAGTCTTTCATGACATGGAGCACTGACTGGATGGTGCGTGACACAGAGTGTAGACAGTCTTTCATGACATGGAGTAGTGACTGGATGGTGCGTGACACAGAGTGTAGAGAGTCTTTCATGACATGGAGCAGTGACTGGATGGTGTGTGACACAGAGTGTAGAGAGTCTTTCATGACATGGAGCAGTGACTGGATGGTGCGTGAAACATGCCAACAGACCTTCAGGAAAAATTGAAAAGAAAAATAAAAGAAAATGGAAGCAGAACAATATGAGGCAGAGAGACTGGAAGAAAAAAAACTGTCACACTATTCCACGATGGACCTAGGTCAGATGCTGGGGATGGCTGAAATTTATATAGTGGACAAACAAATGCACACGGATGACATAGGCGGAGCAAAACCACATTGGTGTGAACTTACGTTCCATCGCCATTTTGAAGAATTGATCTCAAGGAGAATAAAAAACAACAACATTAAACAGTAATAATAATGGGTATGCTGCTGCTACTGTGCAGATGATGCCACTGAGAGATGAGAGAGAGAGAGAGAGAGAGAGAGAGAGAGAGAGAGAGAGAGAGAGAGAGAGAGAGAGAGAGAGAGAGAGAGAATGACAAATTCTATTGATGCTTAATGGGCACTGGTATAAACTACCTCATCACAGGCAACTACAGCCTTTAAGTCGTTTCCTTTCAGAGCAATCGTGGGTATAAAACCATGTCAAACAGCCACGTCGCCTGACAGCCAACAACGTCTGTGGCAAGTTGATAGATCAGAAATCAGACTCAGGACAAACGGTAATCTGGAACTGCAGAAGTGCCATGGATAATGCTGCCGTTCTCTGGATATTGTGGGGATTCTTATGTAGTGTGGAAAAGTCAAAACACTTCAAATGTGACACAAGTTCAAACCACCAGCATCCATACGACATCCCTTTCGTTACTACATGGAAACCCAACCATGGGTGCCACGAAGGAAGCGGCACGCTCGCTGCAAAGTGATTTGTTTACTGACAATGTTCAACATGCTCAACACATCAATGAATCATACAAACCTACAATGTCTTTCCGCGGGTCGTTGAAGCAATACTCTCAGACACCGGACAGCTCATGGATAATTTCTGGTGTCAAAATGCCATCTTACAACTTGACGTCCTGTTTCTTTAGCCTTGATCCAGACTCTTTAGCAATAAAGAACACACATGGTCATATATTTGTCAATGGCATCTTCCATGAATACTTGCAATGTAACGTTACAATAGAAGTTCCACGTCACAAAGTTGTACAGTTTCGAGTTCATCGGGAAGAGGGAATTAAAACTAAATTGCCTGAGACTGCGAACTTGGCTATACCGATTTGGGATAGTTGGTATACAGCTGTTCTTGTGTCACCACTTGCTTTACCTCTTTGGGAAATTTAGCTTTTCTTCGTTTATCTAATACGGCTTTGAATCCTGCAACTGTGGAACTCTCTTTGGACTTTTCTGCTGTTGAGTCAGATTTTCAAATAGTTCATGTATCCCAGTCTGCAGGTAGGCACTTCGTTCAGGTGAATACACACACACACACACACACACACACACACACACACACACACACACACACACACAAACACACACACACACACACACACACACGCGCGCACGTGCGCGTGCGCGTGCGCGAATACGAAATGTCTGCCCGTTCAATTCACATACAATTTTAATCATACCGACGAAATGGAACTGTAAAATGGATTTGATTCTGTAAATGCTGTTCGATTTTCACACACACAAATGCACCCTACACACACAAAACACACTTATGAGATCAATGGTAGCCACTTTTCGGGATGTGGTAAGGAAGTACAAATACATGAACTTGATCCAAAACAATGATTTGGACCACAAAATAGACGCTACACGCGCGCATCAGTGGCAGCACGCACGTGAAACTACGCACTTTTCTTTCGTTTTCTGTGCCTCTCTTTTTTTTTTTGAGTTTTGAGAGAAATTCTTCACAGAAGTCCACATTGTTCTGACTAAAGAAACATGGATGTCACAAACACTCACAAAACGCGCCACACTTCACACACACAGGCACATTTCGGACGCATTGAGACAAACACTATTTGAGGACACTTACAGTTACACACACTACATGTCTGTTCAAATACATTGTTTTGACCGCGCGGGCAGACCCCCTTGGGTCGTAAACTAGATGGACGCAAACATTATACCAGTAGTAACAAATGCATTTTAAAAAGCATGTGTGTGTGTGTGTGTGTGTGTGTGTGTGTGTGTGTGTGTGTGTGTGTGTGTGTGTGTGTGTGTTCGTTCTTTCGTTCGTTCTTTAATTTAACGTCTATTCACCTAACAGTGATCTTAGACTGTATGTAAGTGTTATGTGTGTGCATATGGTGTTTTTGGGTGTATGCATGCGAATGGTTGGTGGTTGATTTTGGACGTACGTAGGCACATGTATAATGCAATTAGGCCTAGATAAACACAAATAAACAATTAAAACACAACACAAAACAACACAAAACAAAAACAACCAACTCTCCTCACACCCCCCCACACACACACAAAAAAAAAAAAAAAAAAAAAAAAACACAAAAAAAAAAAAAAAAAAAAACAACTCCCCACATAACTGAATCCAAAACTTTAAAAGAAGACGGAAGATGAACTCTTTTGAAGAACGGAACACACACAAACGGAACAAAGATGTGTCGCGAATCACACAAACTGAAGCACACTTTTCATTGAATTTACCAACCAGCGAGTTGCATGTTGTTTGTTTTTGTTTCCAATCATTTCGAAATCATCGATGCCATTCAGTTGTCAAAAACTAGAAAGGGGGATGTAGACACACACAAGCGCCCTTGCACAGATTCTCGTACACACACCACGATGTCACCTTGGTTACGGAATATACCAAACGGCGGACGTCTCCTTACACGTCTGGCATTTTTATTTATGTTTGTTAACATTACAATTTTACGCTCTTTTTGGCAGGTTTTCGTTCTTTGAAATTTTCCCCATGACGTAAGTGGTTGGTCTTTGTTTTGCGTCATCAGTTTCTTTTTTCTCAGTCTTCTTTCTACCTTCGTCGCATTTCACACACACCTTCTTTCTGTGGATTTTGTTTTGCTGCTGTTTCATGTGGGTGGTTAGAAGGTGAGGGCTGTTTAGGGGACGATACAAACAATGTCCCAGCCTTGGCAACTTCGACATAAGACACATTACGACACGCGCGTTTTTTCGGTTTCAGTCTGTAGTTTGCGCGTTTGAATTGCGTAACGACACTTTTTTTTCCCCTACTTAATTAAAGTATCTTTTTATCAGCTCGCTGTTTTGCGACTGAAGAAAATTGTGTCTTGTAGCTTTGATGTAACTTTTTCATTCAGTATCAATACGGTTCGTTCAAGGACCATAATTCTACTTGGGGAATTTACGATGCTTGATAAATCGATTGTTTTCCTTACAAGTTTTTTTTGCCATCGCCGATTGACTCTGTTTGCACTGTTTTCTGGGCCTGTCCAAACGGTCGTTGATGACTGAAAAGAACTTTTTTCCTTGTAGAGGAAGACCTCGTCCTTCTGGGGCTGGTGTGTGGGTTTTTTCTCATCAGAATGTTCTTTAGCCGTCTTACTCATTAGGTTTTTGCTTCTGGCTCTAGTCATGTTGTTCTCAGAAATTTTTGCTAAATTTAGCAGCAGCCTTAACCTAGTGGTTGACTGTCGCCGCCATCTGGTGTGTGCCTGTGTGTGTGTGTGTGTGTGTGTGTGTGTGTGTGTGTGTCCCAATATTCTCATGGTAACTTCATCTAGGGTTTGTAGGTATGTGTAACGTGTACATGTGTGTGTGTGTGTGTGTGTGTATGTGGTGTTGTGTGTGTATGGTCGGAGTGTTTGCCTGCGTGTGTAACTGTAGACTCTAGGTGTGTGTGTGTGTGTGTGTGTCTTGTTTCTAAGCACGCTCAGCATGCCCAGATATATCTGTAGTTCATAGGTATCAAACACTGACGTGAGTGAACACGACAAACTGCGTATATATCTGCAGTTCCATGGAACATCAAACAGTGACTGAGTTAACACGACAAACTAGATATATCTGTAGTTCCATTCAACATCAAACACTGACGTGGGTGTGAACGCGACAACCTATGTATGTATCTGTAGTTCCATAAAACATCAAACACTGACGTGGGAAACGCGACAAACTAGATGTATCTGTAGTTCCATAAAAAACATCAAACACTGACGTGGGTGAACGCGACAAACTAGATGTATATGTAGTTCCATAAAACATCAAACACTGACGTGGGTGAACGCGACAAACTAGATGTATCTGTAGTTCCATAAAACATCAAACACTGACGTGGGTGAACGCGACAAACTAGATATATCTGTAGTTCCATAAAACATCAAACACTGATGTGAGTTAACACGGCAATATTCAGCCTCAGCACGACTGCACATATGTTGAACAGGGAGATTGAACATTTTGTATCCTGCACTTCGTCTGCTACCCGTCATAAGGACTCGAACCTGTATTCTTCAGGTATAGAAGCATGTGTTCTGACCACCACTTGGCTGCTACAGTCTGCAACACAAAACTAGAATAAGGACCTTATCGTCATGCACGACAAATTGACATTCGTGGACTCGGTTATATATCTGATTGGATATCCGGCTAACCCTTTCATTTTGGAACGGTCAGCACACACTAGTTCCCGTACGATAGATACGTTTCTTTTACCAACAGACAACAACAGGCAAACGAAACGATTGCTGAATATTCTTATTTTGTCCAGGGCAGAAGCAGGCATTTTATAACTCTTTTTCGTTTGTTACTAAAAGAATGTATACATTTTTTTTTTCAGAGCAAGACTACGTTTCTTTGATTGACTGAAAAGTGAATGTTATGCTGCTATCTCTGATCAGGAGCTGATGTGTTAGTAAACATCACAGTGTCATGGAAGTCATATGATCTGTCCAGAAGAACTAAACGACTCACAATGAGTAAATCTACAAACAACCAATATCCACTTTTCTCCAATATGAAAAAAAAAACTGAGTGATTAAACATGTCAATAAAAGTTCATTCTTCTCTATAGTCAATATCTATGTTTCATTTAATTCGAAACACACAGAATAGATTTAAAGTTGTTTTTTTTTTTCAGTCATTCTGCACACCAGTCAATATCTATATTTCATTCAATATGAACCAACATTAGCTTCAACATTTCACACAGAGAATCATTCTGCACAATCAACATTTAATACCAAATAGCAGAATCGCTTTAAAATTTGACAACACACACAAAGTTATCCTGCACAATAGGAAATATGTCTGTTGTATTCAATATGCAACAACAAAAAAGAGCTTAGTGGCATGTGAAAGGTGTTATTGTCACGTGGGAGTAACGTGGCTTATACAATAACAGTCTTGTGTTTTTTGTCTTCTTCGTGAAGGTCAGGTTGCCAACAAATCTTTACAGAGATGATAATCTAAAAACAAAGATAGGGAAATCGAGGAGCAGGTGGACTGCTGTGTGACTTTCACTGTGCAGGTTACGTGCAAAACACCAGGCATGGAGCAGTGTGTCCCACGTTCACCGCTGAAGATGAGCTGTGTCACTCTGACCCCGCCCCCTGACCACGTGATCTTTCTCAGTATCCCAAGGGAGGAGTTCGGGAGGCTGACTCTGTTTTGTGGCTATTGTGGGGCAGATGGAGTTGATTACCAACGCCATGAAACAGATACAATGCCAGACATGGCCGCGTCTTACCTCTTCCCCGATGACTTCAACAGTTCCAAATCTCTTGAAAATACGTCTTTGTCCATTTACCATAGCCAGTGCTGTCAAAGATGGTTTACACATTTTTACGGATACAGACTTCGATTCTCATTCCACTTGAAAAATGAAAAAACCCAAACAGATTGGAGTCGTAGAGAAACGTTACAAGGCAACGTGGAATTGTTCTGTATCTCCAAGTCAGATCTGGTGCATCATTTTCCCTGTGACCTGGTTCCCCAGTGTGCCGAGTCTGAAGATGAGGTTCATTGCTCCTACACCTCTGACACATGTGGACTGAATAAGGTGTCTGCTTCTTCAGTATCATTTGTGTTCCATTGTGTATGCATTACATTTCTTGTTAAACTGTCAAATGGGAACACTGGATGGATAAAAAAAAAAGTCAATCCTACTGTGTGACTGAGTGAACGACTGACTGTCCTGAATGCCCCAAAATGCCTTCAATCGCTGATTTTTACCTCAGGTTTTCTGGTGCTGGAACTGCATAAAATCCTGTTCGGCAAAGTGTCAATATTTTGCCATTGTTCCAGCATTGCTCAACGTATTAATGCTTCTATCACTGGGTACACCAATATGTTCATTTTTGTACCTGTTGATTTGTTCAGATCGACGTGTTCAACCTTCAACGTCCATCTTGCGCTGAAGTGAATGAAGATAAGTGATTGCTCGTTCATTTTCGTTGTCCTGAGTGTTTTGTATTTTGCCCAAAAAAGATCTAAGAGGTCGAAACGCGTCGTGTGTTTTGTCTTTTGATATGTTTGTCTACGTTTTTCTTGGCGGTTTGCTGTTAATTACATTTAAATTTGTTTAGAGATTTCCGCCTGCAGTCGCTTTTTCTTTGCAACTAGGTTCAACCTTGTTTTTTCATCACCTATCTACCATACTGTTGATAGGTAATTGTTAACTTCTGTGACGTGTTGTGGAACTGGACATTCTCGACCTGACACGTCTGTACTGTTGATAGGTAATGGTAAGTTCTGTGACTTGTTCTGGAACTGGACACTCGCACCCTCACACGTCTGTACTGTTGATAGTAATTGTTAACTTCTGTGACATGTTCTGGAACTGGACACTCTCGCCCTCACACGTATGTACTGTTGATAGGTAATTGTAAGTTCTGTGACTTGTTCTGGAACTGTGGTAAGTTCTGTGAACAGTTCTGGAACTGGACACTGTCGCCCCCTCACACGTCTGAAGTAGACGGAACTCGCCAGCTCTAGTTCTCAGCCCATCTACGAGAGGATACACTCTGACTTTCCTTTTTTTTTTTTCCATATGTCTATCAATTTGATTTTATATGTTAGCTGCGGCTGTTGCTGTTATAGGTTTTGGTTTTGTGCCTTGTTGAACAACAATAAAAATAAAAAATGATGTTAAAAAAAAACTGTCTATGCCCTTAAAAACGATTCGAAAATAACGAAAAGCTGTAGGTTGCAGTTTTAGATTTTGAAAAAAAGTGTTTGGTTCCATTTCTGGATAATTTCGAGGCCTGTGCTTAAACGTAGAGTCAACGGAAACTTATAAAGAAGCATAAGGAGTATGTATAGAGACGTAACGTGTAAATAAGACATAGGACAAAATTATAAGGTTTTTTGAATTGCACAAGTCGGGCAAAGCAAGTTGATGTTTGTAACCAACTTTCATTTTCATTGTTTCTTTATAAGCTCACATGAGAAAGTATACAACAAAAAAAGGTTACATCCGTCGTGTTGCCCAGCAGTGGGAGAACCTTCAAACCCAGGGTCAATGTCTTGTACAGATCACTACTGACCACTGGGCAAGGCAGCGAGACCTCTTGACTTTAGGCTGGAAACCTTACTTCAACGTTTGTCACACAAACACGACTGTACCGAGCATACAATCATTGATAAACATATTCATTACATATCAAAAAGCAAACACCTCAAAACGGATTGACATTCATACACTATATTATAGAACCAAAAAAAAAACATATAGCTTCTAGGTTTACTCAAACAGAATGATAACAGTAAGCCTGCAGTGAAACTATCCCCCCCACAACCCCGGCCTGCCACCCCCCCACACCCCCACCCCCACAGACACACTATGGGATTCACTGTCGCTCACTCACACATCCACACACGCACACTGCGTTTCCATCAAGAAGAAGTATTAAAATATTCGGAGAGTAAAAAAGGTGAAATTATCCCTTTTCTGCGCCCCCCCCCCCCCCCTTTCTTTCTTTCAACCCTCATTCTCCTACGCATCTTTCATTTTGCCTGTCTGAAACTTTTGTTCTACTGTCTCTTTAAAAAAAAACCCTGTGTCCTTTACATAGTTCTCTGAGGTTTCTGAAGCAGTTGGTTTTGTCTTTGTGTGTACCTGTCCTGGAGTTTGGGCTGTTTTGCATGAACCCAGGGTATCTGTTTCTTTGCTCTGAAAGAGTGGACATGCGGTGTCATCTGATATGCTGTATTTGACCAGTGGTGGACATGCAATGTCATCTGAGATGCTGTATTTGACCAGTAGTGGACACACGGTGTGTCATCTGAGATGCTGTATTGACCAGTAGTGGACACGCAGTGTCATCTGAGATGCTGTATTTGACCAGTAGTGGACACGAGGTGTCATCTGATATGCTGCATTTGACCAGGCTCTAGGAACAGAAGGTTCCATACAGATCTCAGGATGAAGTTGATTCTTTAAAGCTGTATCATGGCATATTCTTCTTAAGCTAACTAAAGTTTAGGTATTTTGCCCACAATCTCCTTTTCCTTTCTTCCCCTTTCAGACTTGTTGCACTACTACACACTGGATTCTCTATCTCTTCTTTCTTCAACTCCTGTCTTACCATGTCTCTCTTTGCTTCCCCTTTGCCTGTAATCACTCAGTTTCTTCTTCTTCAGCTTCTTCTTCTTCTTCTTCTTCTTTCTTCTTCTTCTTCTTCTTCTTCCCCAGTCCCTGCCTGTCGGTCTGTGTGTGTCCTGTTATTTTCTGATCTTGATATTCTCTTTGTCGTATCCCCTGCCTCCTGAACTGTACATGTCCTGTTTCAAAACGGACTGACTGAGGGCGGGAAAATGAAGCAACATTTTAAAAGAAAGGAGGTTAGTTACCGCCAAGGACTTAGTTAAAAAAAAAAACACAGGACAAAACGCAATGCATTTCGAACTCTTGGGTCTTTTGCAGGGAAAAACAAATAACATTTAGGACAGTGAAAACGAAGAGCAAAAAAACCACTTTTTTCTTCTATTCGGGCGCAAACCAAAAATCCCACCTTGCTCTCCTCAAAAATGAACTTCAGGGATAGCATCAGTTTTGCCTCGACGACAAAAAAGGGGTGAGGGGGGGGGTGGGGGAGGGGTGGGGGAGTGTCAAGGAGACCAGGTGTGACAACAAATCATTTCCTCATGTATTTGTCAGTTTGGCTCCCAAATGATTCCACTTTGGTGGGTGTAAATATTGTTGAGTTTAAAACGGCCGGAGGAGATTCGGGATCAGTATACACCACAGCCACCACACACGCTGCATTTGTCAGGGAGACAGCTCTGGAGTACTATCTGCAGGCTTTCCTCTGCCATTTGCAAAAAAAATGCTACCCATCTCTGTGTCTTTTAAGGACTCAACACATAATCTTCAGAAAAAGGAGTGGTACGCACACGGTCGTGTACACTTAGCCGTTTGGTCCATCATGGGACCCTTCCGCCCCAGTCGTTGACCACTTGCTGCAGCTCTTCCGCAGAGTGGTGCAGTGTAAACACTACCCCCTCACGTGGTTTAGCCCGCTGGCTGAAGCGGTTTTACCGAGGTGTGGCGCTTTTAGCCAGCACGTGAGAGATTTAGGGGAGAAGACGTGCTCATAATCCAGGGAGACTGGAATGCCTAGGTTGGCCTAGATGCTTACCAGAATAGGGCAGGAACAGCAGGAAAATTCAGCATTGGGAAACCAACGACAGAGGCTGTAGACTGTTGGAGTTTTGCTAAAAAAGCCAGCGACTTACCCTAGCCACACTCTCCACCCACACAAGCTGTCCAGAATCACAACCTGGCACTCACCAAATGGACAAGTTCACAACCAAGTAGACTTCATTCTGGCCCCACAGCGCTACAAGTCTAGAATCAACAAAGCAAAAACAAGAACATTCCTGGGCGCTGACACTGGCAGCGATCACGATCTTGTCCTGGCAACCTTCAAGCTCAAGCTGAATGTAAGAGCTGTCCAAAGAACCCCCGCATTCGCTTTGACCTAGAGAAGTTGAAGGACCCGAAATTGCAGAGGTGTTCCAGGCTCAAGTAGGCGGGAAGTTTGCTGTCCTCAGCTTAGTGGACAACAATGCAGATACCCTTGTTAATAACATTAAAGAGGTGCAAACTACAACAGCTGAAGAAGTTGTGGGAAGAGAAGCGAATGAAGATCCGGCCTTGGGTACAAATGGGGTCTTAGATCTATGCGACAAGAGGCAGGAACTAGAGAAAGGAAACACCCCAGCCATGAAGCCAGCATGCAGTACCAACAGGTGAACAGAGAAGTCAGGAAGAAAGATGAGAAGACAGCTGAGAAAATTGGATAGAGGAGCAGTGCAAAGCAATCGAGAAAGGCATGGAAGCGTGGAACAGCAAAAAAGCCTACAACGCACTCAAGACCCTCTATTAGACTAACCAGGCAAGATCAGAGGTCATCAAAGATAAGGATGGCAAGCTACTGACAGAGAACGAAGAGGTCCTGGAGAGGTGGACAGAATACTGTGAGGGCCTCTACAATTACCAGCTCAACTCAAACACACATCCATTTTGCAGACAACCAACGACCTGCAGACAGCGAGAACAGTCTTCAATTACTGAAGGAGGAGGTTGAAAGCCACAATACAGAGTCTGAAGCCAGGGAAATCCCCAGGAGTGGACAATGCCCCAGCTGAGCTTTTGAAATACGGGGGGAAAAGAGACCACAGAGGCTCTAACAATGCTATGTCAGAAGATCTGGACAGAAAAGAAGTGGCCAACAGAGTAGACCCAGTCAGTGGTGATTCCTTTACCTAAGAAGGATAATCTCAAACAATGCCAAAACTGCAGGACTATAAGTCTGATCAGCCACCCCAGCAAAGTCATGCTTCGCATCATCCTCAACCGACTGAAATCCAAGGCTGAGGAACTGCTATCAGAAGAACAAGCAGGTTTTAGAAGAGAGGGCAGAGCACTGTGGAACACATTTTCAACTGCCGAGCCTGACTGAAAATCATCTACAACACCAAAAGGACTTCTTCCACAAATTCATAGACTTTAAGAAGGCATTTGGCTGGGTGTGGCACAACGGCCTATGGCAGGTTCTCAAAGCTTCAACATTGATGAGAGGCTCGTCCAAGTCATCCAAGCCCTCTACGAACACTCAGGCAGCACAGTACTCCTCAACAGCAAGCAGGGCCAGTTCTTCCCGACCACAGTCAGAGTCAGACAGGGTGCTTACTACCTCCAGTACTTTTTTAACAGCTTTCTGGAGAGAATCATGCAAGAGACCCTCAAAGAACATCACATCTCCATCAGCATTGGCGGCAGGCCGGTCTGCAACCTTCGTTTTGCAGACTACATCGACCTCATGGGGGGCAGCAACACCGAGCTCCAGGATCTGACAAACAGACTTGTCGCAAGAGCGAGTGCCTACGGCATGGAGGTCAGCATGGAGAAGTCAAAGGTCATGGTCAACAGCACGACTAACAGCAGTGCCAACATAACCATGAATGGTGAGCCCCTGGAAGAAGTGACCAGCTTCAGGTACTTGGGAGCAACCCTGTCGAAAGATGGCACCTGCACAGCAAAAATCCGAATCAGGATCAACTCTGCATCAGCAGCGATGGCCAGACTGAACAGGGTGTGGAAGAGCAACATCAAATTCCACACAAAATTCGGCTCTACAAGTCACTAGTGGTCTCAATCCTGTTATATGGTTGCGAGACATGGACACTGATGGCCGAAACAGAAAGAAGAATCCAGGCATTTGAGACCAGGTGCCCGAGGAAACTACTCCGCATCTCCTACAAAGAACACAGAGACCAATGATCATGTGCAGAACCTGGTCACCAACCTAGTTGGGCCCCACGAACCACTTCTGGCAACCGTCAAACGACGAAAGATGGCCTGATTTGGCCACGTCATTCGTCACACAACACCCTCTCCAAAACCATCCTTCAAGGTATCAGGGGACTGACTGACTGACTGACTGACTATAGGCTCCTCCTTTGTTGCTCGTCTCCTGCAGCAGTCCACACCGGAAACAAAGATCAATGGAGAGGGGGTCTTTATTCCTCTCTCAAGGTCCAAGCTTTCTGACACAAATTATTTCTGTCTCTCAGATAACCTGGCTTAAAAACAATTTAAATCAAACTACACACACTAATTATTGCTATCATTTTGGCACCAACTTCCTTACTTTCAAACAAACTAAAAGAGAAACAAATAAATAAATGAATCAAATAGAAACAAAATTCACAGCCACCAAACGTCCACACAAATTATCCAGAATTCCACTGTCTTTCTGTCTCTGTCTCACTGTGTGTGTGTGTGTGTGTGTGTGTGTGTGTGTGTGTGTGTGTGTGCGTGTGTGTGTGTGCGCGTGCGTGCGTGTGTGCGCGTGTACATGCGTGCGTGCGTGCGTGCGTGTGTGTGTGTGTGTGTGTGTGTGTTTGTGTGTGTGTGTGTGTGTGTTGTGTGTGTGTGTGTGTGTGTGTGTGTGTGTCTCTCTCTCTCTCTGTCTCTTTCTGTCTGTCTGCCCCTGTGTCTGTCTGTCAGTTTGTCTCTGTCTCTTTG
>JADBJO010005036.1:102807-105307 GCA_016801955.1 Conus betulinus | reverse complement strand
CATCGCTGTAAGACACATAATGCTGGATAGGCAACGTTGCATGCATCGCTGTAAGACACATGATGCTGGATAGGCAACATTGCCTGCATTGCTGTAAGACACATGATGCTGGATAGGCAACATCGCATGCATGGTTGTAAGACACATAATGCTGGATAGGCAACGTTGCCTGCATCGCTGTAAGACACATAATGCTGGATAGGCAACATTGCCTGCATCGCTGTAAGACACATAATGCTGGATAGGCAACATTGCCTGCATCGCTGTAAGACACATGATGCTGGATAGGCAATGTTTGTACACCATAGCTGCATAGCAGTTTCAGCTTCAGTTTCATCAAGGATCCGTTACTGCGTGCGGACTAGTCCTTATACGCTACACCACACCCACCAAGTTTTGAGACCACACTACGCATGATTTTAAGCTGATGAATAAATGAATCAATTACTAACATGAGAGAATTGAAGAAGAGGGTCTCGTGGGCTACGACTTAGCAGATGTCTGACCTACGCATTAGCCCAATGTGCTGGTCAGACCTTGAGCATGGCATACAATATACATAGGGTGTACACACTTCTGCAGGGGAGCATTGCACAGACTGCTGAAGGAGAGGTGGCAGAGGTGGCCTAGTCAACTTCCAGCCCTATGGTTGATGATGGCCTGTGTGCCGGGGGATGGCACATGGAGATGTGGCGCAGTCTGAGATGGTGCACTGCCTGACGGTGATAACCGTGGCGTGGGAAACCATGTTTCTTTTAGCGTCGGCCCTGGTTGGTAGCCCTTTGGGGGTTGGGCCGAAAACTTGCCCTGTGGACCGTATCAGGGAGACTCAGGTACTTGTTCACAGCTCCAGCGACGTCCGTCTTACTCCCAATTTGAGGTGGCCTTACGCTGTACAGGACCACCCAAGCATGAAAAAGGGGGGGGGGGGGGGGGGGGGGGGGGGGGGGTGGGGGGTTGTTTGTTTGTTGTTTTTTTGTTTTTTTTTTATGTTCTTTTTTTTGGCGGAGAGGAGGTGGCGATTGGTGGGGGTAGGCAAAGACCACCAAAATCAGCCAGCAAACATGGCAAAGTGGACACCAGTTCGCACGGAACCAGCTGGACACCAGTTCAGCACGGAACCAGAACTAAAAGCTGGACACCAGTTCAGCACGGAACCAGAACTAAATGCTGGACACCAGTTTGCACGGGACCAGAACTAAAAGCTGGACACCAGTTTGGCACGACAAAGAAGGGGGCCCAGATTCCAGTCCAGGATGAAAAACCAGAACAAGGTATGACAGCCCCTGTCTGGAACCAAGTCTAAGACTCTTGCCACTGACAAGGCATCTTGCCACCAAAAGTACAATTTCTGTCTAGGACACCATGTCCTTAAAATCCTTTGGGTAACAGGATGTAAACCTCACCTCTGCCTACCTACCTACCTCCACAAACAACGTTGCATGCAGGTATCTACAATGCTCCACAAACTATGTTTCACGTATATATGTATTATAGTTTGATTTTCTTTTAACACCTTGCATATATATTCAACAAGCAAATAGGGTAAGACTTGCTCCCATAAGAAATCCTAACATAAGAGTAACCTTTTATTCAAGACTGGCACAGCCTTTTAAACTTGAATAAATTCAGACGAATAGAAAGATGAACAATCTAATAGTGGGGGAATAACAAGTGCAGACCAACAACCCCTCTGTCATCACAGTAATAAGGACTTGTGTGTGCTTTAAACTTGGGGGGGGGGGGGGGGGGGGGTGGGGGTGTGGGGGTGTGTGTGTGGTGTGGGGGGGGGGGGGGGGGGGGGGGGGGGGGGGGGGGGGGGGGGGGGGGGGGGGTTTGAACATGAAGAAAATGGGAACTTAAAATGAAGCAAATGTGTTATAAATATGAAAACTCTTCATAGCTGCACGAGGGAACCATCCTAATTCCTCTTCGAAGGCAGATCCATTTGTATTGCCTGCTCCTAGGCCTTTCGTCCGCTAGATCGGACTTATCAGGGAGACACGGCTATTATGTCTGCGCTCCTGGCGTCAAATAGACACACACCACAGTCCATAATACTGTGGTGTTCTCACCACCGAGGGTTCAAAAAAGAATCCAACAGCATCCTAAATCAGCCAGCAAAGTGTGGTAATGAAACCAAAACAAAATTGTGGGGAGGAAAAATGTTGCTGAAAAAACTAAAGACATTATGCAAACAGTATAAAATATTGGGGACAATCTCTGAATCTACGCTTGAGGATCTACCCGAGGATGCAAGGGAGATCAAAAGACAAACACGAAGACGAACAGAAACAAATACAAATAACCTCGATTAATTGATATTTTCAACCATATATTCAACAGTTTAGGGTGTATAGAATATCATACAAACATACACACATTCGCGTGCACGCGCACGTGCACGCACGTACGTACGTACGCAAACACCACACACACACACACACACACACACACACACACACACACACACACACACACGCACACACACACACACACA
>JADBJO010005036.1:95307-97807 GCA_016801955.1 Conus betulinus | reverse complement strand
TCTCTCTCTCTCTCTCTCTCTCTCTCTCTCTTCCCCCCACCCCCCTCTCTGTCTCTTCCCTCTTTTCCTTATGATACGACTGGTTTACTTCTTTCAGTTACTCTCTTGGTCAGTGTTAGCAAAGGTGAAACGCATCTAAAAAGTGAGCTGCTTTTTTTCCCCACAGAATTTGCTTTGTGTCTTCCAATCGCTGTGTAAACTGTGATTGTATTGTACATGTACCTCAGGGTACTGTATACGCAAAAGTGTCTTTTGTTGTTTCTCTGGTGGGAGAATTTGTAATCTTACAACTTGAATAAAGTTCTGTTGAAACTGATATACCAGGCTGACTTAACAGCAATGCAGTGTCTCCTCTGGTGGGTTGCCTCATGACGACTTGAAATGCACTGCTCCCTGTCGATTGCCGGAGCTGGGCTGTGGCGGGACAAGCCAGGCAGTGGCGGAGGACGGGGAGCAGAAATGAACAACGTGGGAACAGTGTCTCTGAGGTGGTTCAGAGGATAGGCCATCGACGACCCTTCACCATCACACTGTTCTGGGCTGTTCTGGTCATTCCAGTCCAGTTGGTCCCTTGTTGTTTCAGCTCTGCCTCAGTGTCTCGCCTCCAGCTGTTTGCGAGGCCGGCCTCTCTTCCTCTTTCCCTGCGGGTTCCAGGTCAGGGCTTGGCGTGTGGTGCTGGACGCTGGCTTCCTGAGGGTGTGTCCGATCCAGCCCCACTTCCTTCGCAGTATCTGCTTGGCCACTGGTTCCTGTCCCGCACGCTCCCACAGATCTTCGTTTCGGATCTTCTCCTGCCATCGGATTTTGTAGATGCGCCTCAGACAGGTGTTGAAGAATGTCTGAATCTTTTGTTGCATTGTCTGTGTTGTGTCCGCCATGTCTCGCATCCATAGAGCAGAACTGACTTCACATTTGAGTTGAAGATGCGGAGTTTGGTTCTTATGCTGATTCCTCCAGATGCCCAGATGTTCTTGAGCATGACGAAAGCTGCTCTCTTGCCTTGCCGATTCTCTGGCTGTGATGTCTCGGTCCGTGCCTCCCTGTTGGTCAACCACGCTTCCCAGGTAGACGAAAGACTCCACCTGATTTTCATCAGCTTGGTCTTCTTCCTGTTGATCTTGAAACCTGTCCCTGGCTGATGTGGTCTCCCAGGCGAGTGGTCTTGTCCTGCATCTGGCTATGGCTGCTGCTGTGTAACAGGAGCGCCCGGTCGTCAGTGAAGTCTAGGTCGTCCAGCTGCGTCCAGAGTGTCCACTGTATACCGTTGTTCCTGTCTGTTGTAGTGGTCTTCATGATCCAGTCAATGATCAGAGGAAGAGGAACGGTGACAGTAGGCACCCCTGCCGAACTTCAGTCTTCACCTCGAAAACTTTCGGAAAGCTGGCCAACGTGGGCAATCCTGCAGTTCATGTCCTGGTAGGTGCACCTTATGAGGGAAATGATCTTCTCGGGGTCTCCGTAACGCCTCAGCAGCTTCAGCCTTCACACCGTCACTCTGTCCACACTGTCGAAGGCCTTCTCATAATCTATGAAGTTGATGTAGAGGGGAAGTTCCACTCCAGCGACTGCTCCACGATGATGCGCGCAGGCTGGCGATCTGGTCGTCACATGATTTGTTTCGCCGGAAGCCTGCCTGCTGGTCTCGGAGCTTGGGGTTGACAGCCTCCTTAATCCTCTCCAGCAGAACCCTGTTGAGAACCTTGCCTGGCATTGACAGGAGTATGGTCCCTTGGTAGTTGCTGAAGTCCCTGAGGTCTCCCTTCTTTGGCAGTTTGATGATGATTCCTTCTTTCCACTGGGCCGGTACCTCCTCCTTCTCCCAGATCTTGCTGAAGAGGCTGTATAGCATGTTGACAGCTGTCTCTATGTCTGCTTTGATGGCTTCTGCTGGCATCTCGTCCGGCCCTGCAGCCTTCCCATTTTTCAGAGTCATGATGGCCTTCTTGATCTCTGCCTTTGAGGGTTTGTCGCAGCTGATGGACAGTTCTGACTCTGCGGGTGGGATGTGTGGGTGGTACGTCAGGGTCGGGGCGGTTTCAGCAGCTCCTTGAAGTGTTCTGCCCATCGTTTCAGCTGTTCCACGGTTCTTGTCAGTGGCTTTCCATTCTTGTCCTTCACTGGCTTGTCTGTCTGCTGGAACTTGCCCATCAGCTTCTTGGTCACCACGTACAGGTCTTTCAGGTTCCCTTGTCTGCTGCTGCCTCTGCTTGACTGGCCAGGTCGTCAGAGTAGTCCCTCTTGTCCTTCTTGATGCTCCTCTTTACTTCTCTCTTCGCTGCTGTGTGCTCTTCCTGTGACTTTGCCTTAGCTGCTCTCGTTCGGCTCATGTTCAGCGTAGTTTCCTTCTGTCTCCTTGCTTCCAGCTTGTTAATGGTTTCGGCAGAGATCCATTCCTTGTGCTGGGTCTTCTTCTTGCCAAGGATCTCTTCACATGTGTCATGCCAGAGCTTCTTGCAGTGTTCTCACTGTGTCTCGATGTCCGTCTCACCATCTTCTATCA
>JADBJO010005036.1:80000-91675 GCA_016801955.1 Conus betulinus | reverse complement strand
GGGAACAGAATTTCATTATGGAGAGACATGTGTGAAAACCAACGTAAACCTCTAGAGGCACAATGAGTGGACGCCATTTAACTTTTTTTCCCTACAAAAATGTGACATAAATCCATTCATAGATTCGTTTTTATAATGAAATGTCCAAAATAATTAAATATCCAAGGAAGAATTTTGTTTTATGAATAATGATATCCCTGGCCCGTGTTTTTATTTGTTACTTTTTTTTCTGATAAAAAAAGGTGCTGTTAAGATCAACTGAATTAACCAACTGATGACTGGTTGTTAAGCTATTTCCATGTGCCGAGGAAGTTCCGTTATGTTAAATCCTCTTATTGTAGACGGTTATAGGAAGTTCCGTTATGTTAAATCATCTTATTGTAGACAGTTATAGGAAGTTCCTTATGTTAAATCATCTTATTGTAGACAGTTATAGGAAGTTCCTATATTAAATCATATTATTTAGACGGTTATAGGAAGTTCCTTATGTTAAATCATATCATTTAGACGGTTATAGGAAGTTCCGTATGTTAAATCGTATTATTGTAGACAGTTATAGGAAGTTCCTTATGTTAAATCATATTATTTAGACGGTTATAGGAAGTTCCTTATGTTAAAGCATCTTATGTAGACGGTTATAGGAAGTTCCGTTATGTTAAATCATCTTATTGTAGACGGTTATCTGGAATCCCTCTGAAAGCCCTAAAAGGTTCAGATGCATTCTAAAAGTTAGAGTGTGTGTGTGTGTGTGTGCGTGTGTGTGTGTGTGTGTGTGTGTGTGTGTGTGTGTGTGTGTGTGTAGGGCTGTGTGTGTGCGCACGCACGCCTGTGTGTGTGTGTGTGTGTGTGTGTGTGTGTGTGTGTGTGTGTGTGTGTGTGTGTAGGGCTGTGTGTGTGCACGCACACGCACGCCTGTGTGTGTGTGTGTGTGTGTGTGTGTGTGTGTGTGTGTGTGTGTGTGTGTGTGTGTGTGTGTGTGGGCTGTGTGTGTCTGCACGCACGCCTCTGTGTGTGTGTGTGTGTGTGTGTGTGTGTGTGTGTGTGTGTGTGTGTGTGTGTGTGTGTGTGTGTGTGTGTGTGTAGGGCTGTGTGTGTGTGTGCACGCACGCCTGTGTGTGTGTGTGTGTGTGTGTGTGTGTGTGTGTGTGTGTGTGTGTGTGTGTGTGTGTGTGTGTGTGTGTGTAGGGCTGTGTGTGTGCGCACTCACGCCTGTGTTTACGTGTGTGTGTGTGTGTGTGTGTGTGTGTGTGTGTGTGTGTGTGTGTGTGTGTGTGTGTGTGTGTGTGTGCCGCGCGCTAGTGCATGCGTGTGCATGTGTGTGTAGGTGTGCGTGGTTGTCTATGGTTGTGTGAATGCTGTCACTCTGATGTGTCTTCGTCTCTGTTTTTTCAATCATGTTCCAGTCATCCCAACAATGTGTGCATAGATGTTGTTCAGAGTTGTTTTAGCACAGACTTTCAACTCCGCCATTCTTCTGCAGAACAGCAGTCAAATCAAAACAGATTAATTCAGATATAAATACACGCTTACACACGAGAGCTGCAGTAATTCTGAATGGAACAACTGGAGACTGATCAAAATATCCCCGTCAGGTTTCTTGCTCCATCAACAATACCAATATCTGCGGTAAAATCTAACACAGAAACAGAGTAATTGTCCCAACCTGCATCCCCTTACATCAATTTTCGCGGCAAGTTCACCCAACTAATATTTTAGGCGTGTGATGTCGGCAAGAAAATAACAGAAAACTAAACAGGAACCAAACAAATGCATAAGAAACGACAAGAGACTAGGGGATACAACTCTAGGTAGAGAACACAAATGTTAATGACTACCTCCCTTACTACTAAACCTTCCCCTGTGTATCTGTTGGAATGAGAAAAAGTCCACTTCACAATAGCCCAAATTTGAAGTGGGCCGAGTTAACTGTATATGAATGCATTCTTATTCACGTTCTTGACAATATTTTAGTTTTCACTGATAATTCTATTTCGTACTAAAATTCGTTTATTCTTTACTTAAAATATTCAAAGAAAGTTGGTGAATCGATGTCAGGGCAATGGGTTTGATGTCACTGGGCTCAACGGCCTGTGATCTATACTGCGTTGTCATCAATGTGCTTTTTAATTCGTGTTGATCTTATTTATCCCTAATTTCTTTTGGTTGCAAAGTGAGACGACTTCAGGCGTAAATCTAAACAAATCTGAAATAAATGTCAGCAAACCGCCCAGAGAAACGTGGACAAACGAGTCACAGGACAAAACACAACGCGTTTCGACCTCTCTTAGGTCTTCTTCAGGTGAAACAAAAACGAATAAAATAACGAAAATGCACTTAGTTTTGATCGCTTCAGATCGCTTCAGAGTTGAGCGCAAGGAAGAAGGCGTTGAATGAGAACGAGGCTGTTGGAAGGGAAATAATGTGTGAGTCGAAAGTCGTAATGATGATAATAATATTACTGATAGGAATACTGATAATGGTCAAAATATTAAAAAAAAAAAAAAAAAAAAAGACAAGATTACTACCAATCTTGGTGTCAATAAGTATGGGTATGAAAGAAAGGAGAGTGGGTTAGAGGATTCTTAAACAGCAGGGTTGCCGTGGCAACAGTCCCAGAGGCGAAGGCGATGGTGATGTCAATGCTAGTGGTGGTGGTAGTATCAATACTAGCAATAAATGGCGGATTTGAGAAATGCCCACTTGGAGTTTTTAAACAATGGCAGAAATCACACGAGTACTTCTATAGTGACAAAACTCGCAATGGATCAAGTTCCAGTTGTAATATATAAGTGCTATTAGCGGCATCAAACAGTATTCATAGAAAACATAAAAAACACACATTTACAAAAAATAGTCATTCCTTGCTTGAAAAATGTCTCGCTGGGGCTCCTCATAATTTGGAGCAAACCAGACTACCAGTGGTAAGCCTGCTGTAGCGTGCTCTTTACCTGACCATCCTCCACAGCAGCGCAAGCCACATCTGGATTCCATTCTTGTAAACGGTACTGGCACACACTCTACTTGACATCTGGGTTTGCTGGTTTGAGGAACAGCGGACTACCACTCCCTAACCCTGCTGTGGCGTGAATGTAAACTTCCTGCCTCAAAGTTTGGGCTACAGTTGAGCATGCTTCGTTTACCCAGGCGTGCCATAGAGATGTGTGCATCGTTAGTCAGTTATATTGTGATCCATGTGATTACTTTGTCACAGTTCTTTGCTATTTTGACTGAAAAATAGTTTAACAGTGAACAATAGTTTGCTAATGTGATCGGGTTTTTTTAATTTTGTTTGTTTGTGTGTTTGTTTATTTTTGTAGATTTTTGTCTGTCTTTTCAAGAGAGAAAAAAGTGGAAAAAGACTGAAGCTCAGCAAGTCACTCATTCATTCCGATAAAAGTACAAGGACACATCCAGAGATACAAGAAATCATCTCACCTTAATAGTTGTTTTCTCCATTCACGGTGACCCAGAAAGACCGAACTTTCACAATGCCCACTTTCTCACCTTATTGTCGCACCACCATTCAACGTTTCCATAAATGTTTATATAGATCAGGGAAACAGTCTTTCCTTGCAGCTATCACTGTGCACAGCCAATTTACACTTTTTTTCATCAAATATTAAGGTTAAATGTCTTAGTCAGGGAATTGGTTTAAAGCGTATGACACTTGGTGTACAAATCAGAACTTTCACAGGGAAGTCTTCACCCCTATCCACAGGAATGGCGGGTTCACAGTTCAGATGAAGGTGCAGCTTAATGTTATCTTTAATACTGTGAGTCGCTTACACAGTCCACGGTGTATGACAATGTTTACAATGAATATTTTTGTCAGAGTATTCTACTGAATCAGCTGGTTAAATTTGTTCATGTTCAGGCTATACTGACAGTGTCACTTGGAAAAAAAGTAAACATGATGATATATGAATTATGAAAGGAATAACTTTAATGATGGCATTCCTTTCACATCAGGAGGAAAAAAAATCAGGGTTTTCTATATACATTCATTTCACACACTGGAAGAGGAAACAGGAGGTATCTGCGACTTTGAGAAATACAAAAGTTTAAAGAAAAAAAAGAAAGAAGCAAGTCCCTCATCATCAGTGTCTGTGCTCTCTGTTCTGTCTGGTTCAGGCAGCCTGTCTGAAACAGAGCAGCTGCTTGGGATATTGTGATAATAGTGATGATGTTTCTTAGGCACAATGCCCGTCACACAAGTCCAGCAGGTCACGCTTCTTTGCTTCTGAGATTGCTTGGCGAGTGTCATAACGCTTTGGTAATCCTTGACTGCTAACAGTTGTTTTTCTTTCGCCTGCTGTTCCCTTTGATCTTTAGCTGTTTGAAATCCTCTGACATGCTATATTTGAAAAATATTGTATCCTCTTCAGATTTCACATACCTAATCCACACAATTTTGAGCCAGTTTACCTGCTTTCCTTCTGTATCTACTTTTGTATTTCTCAGTGTTGAAGATGCCACCTGCTTTAGGTCAAAGAAATCGCCATGTTCCAACACATCCAGAGTGTATGGGTTCAATGATGATCTTGCGTCTTGGATCACAGGATACCGCATTTCTGGGATGAAAATCTGTCACTTTTTTCTTGGCCTTCTCTATGGCTGAATGGACAGAGTCACATTCCATATGGGAATGTCCACTAACGTGAAACTTCTGATCAATGACTTCTATGTTGTCAAAATGCCTAACCACATAATGCAAAGCTGATGCGACAAACTATTACGATTCTGACCACCACAAGTGTCTGAATACAGAATGACATGTTTGACATCCTTGGGTAACGAGTTAATGTATCTGATAAGACAGGTTCCAATCTCGCACGAGCCTTTCTCTCCCTCTGTCTCATCCCACACATAGCATGTTGCCTCTCTGTCCCCCTAGAGAATAGACAGTAAGGTTGTAGACGGCAAGTTTTCGCTTATAGTGCACCTGACTTACAGTTGAGCAAGGTGTGGCCAAAACAGCTTCCAAATCAAATGTCACACAGTGGAAATCATCACTCTGTCTGGATAATTCCTTATCTTTGGATTTTTCTTCTCTAGCTTCAATTTTTTTTAATGTGTTCTTGATACTCTGTTTCTCTTTCTGCTGTTACTTCCCCCACAACGCTTTTCCTCAAGGTATGTGGCACACACAAGGCACAAGTCTTTTTTAGGTTTATGAAAATCAAGATTATACTCTGTATTGAAAATGTCCCTGTATAAACTGCAGGAAACTGGTTTAACCCCCCCGTCAGCGTCACAAGAATCACAATAGAAACCATACATTATATTAACATTAAGGGTGCTATCAAGAAACTTTCTTTTACTCCTCTGTCTGCAGTAATGCGACTCAACTGCAGGAAAACTTTCAATGTGTCTTCTTACCCTAGCCCTAGACTCCTCTGAAGTCTTGTTTGAAGGTGTATGTTTGCCTCTCTTTTTCCTGCCCAGTGTACATGCCATTTTCAGTATTTTTTCATGGTAGTGTTAATGTAACCATGGGCTATGTCAAGTGTACCTTGGAAAAAACGCTTGCAGACTTGAACTTTGTTTCCATCAGCAGGAAGGAAAAACTTTCTGGCTATTTGCCTTGTTTTCATGACAGGTTCTTTGTTCTGGTCAAGGTAGGTGAGAGTCACTTTTTGTTCAACATGCCTACACACAAAATCTCTCTGTCTTTCTGGAGAACCTAAGCTGTAAAACATGTCCAACAGTGCCTGGCGCTCTGTGTCAGTGACTTTTGATTGGCACTGGAGCTTACAGCTGCAGTTGACTGCTCGCACTTCTTTAGCTTGCACTGTCTTTCCTCTGCTGGAAATGTATTCTTTGCCTTCTAATTTCAGCTGCTTTCTCACATTCCTTTTTCCACTTTGTTGGATCCGCCCTGCGTTTCCTGGGAGGTGTCTTTTTCGGTGGTGTTGTATAGGAAGATGTTCTTGTCGATGTCGACATGATGTGACTGGATCCGTTGACGTTGGGCACTGACACCGTATGGGTGTTTGGAGTGGTGAAGATGGTAGAGGTATTAAGATGATGGTGGGGAGGATGTTGGAAAGACTGTTGCTCTACTGATGATGATGGGGCTGATGGTGACTGCGGGCATGGCGATTCCATAGGAAATGATGGTTGGGGTGATGCTGACACTTGCTGTTGCTGTGGTGATGGTGGCAGAGACATAGATGTAGGCTGTGGTGGGTGAGACCGTTGTCTAGGGTCTCGAGTCGATGTTTGTGATGGCGAGGGTGGTTGGTGCGATGACAAAGACAGTGGTTGGGGTGGCTGAGATGGTTGAAGTGTTGATGTTGCTGATGAAGGCCATCCAGGATTAAACATGGAGTAAATTTGCTGTTTGACAGCAATAGCCCCATCATAGTGTTCTGGGATTCCCACTTGCAATGGTGGAGCAAGCAGAGCAAGATATATAGGTTGAAAAACACTGCATGGACGGTTTGCTCTGGGTTGTATGTTGACCACGGTCTGCTTGCTCCTGCTGGTGAAGACTTTTATTCTTTTCTGTGCGTATTCAGCCAACACCAAGGGCAGGATGTCGTTGACCTCAGAATTAAACTGTCCAGGTCGTCGGATCTTGTCAATCTTGGCCCGGACAAAATGAAGCTTCTCGACGGAACTGAGGCCAGGATCGGTATTGAGAAATTGGATGTAATCCTCAACATTTTCCATCATGAAAGTGCAGAGGTTTTGTCTGAGGTCTTCTGCATCCTCGTTCAGGTGCAGTGAAGCTGCACGAAAAAAGCAGTTCCTGTCCGCAGGCACCTCCACCCTCTCCATACAGTTGGCTTTCAGCCTGGAATCAAGGCGCTTATTGTTGAGGTAGACAGAAAGCTGGCGCAGTTTTCTGTTTCTCTACTCTGCCTCATCACCTCTGACAGCTCACTCACTGGCTTTTCTGAAACAAGCAAACAAGAACAAGTATAAACAACATGAACAGTTAAATTTTGTTTTGGGTCAAACTCTAAAACATTGCCCTAAGCGGAACACAAAGGAAACTCGAGAACATGTGCAAGAACAAAACGAAACAAAAACAACAAAAACCCACCATGTATGCCGATAGTGACATTGACACATTCACTCATTTTTTTCTTGAAATGTGATCAAACTAGGATGAAAGGCATCAAACAAAAATACGATTACACTATTTTCTCAAAATTGAGAAATTCGGGTGAGTCACAACATAAGTTGATTACAGCATATACACAAGTCAATTACGACATACGTACATGAGAACTCTGTTGCAAACATCTAATAAGTACTCAGATAAAAAGTGTTTTCTTTGCAGATGGAATTATCTTAAGCAAGTGCTTTTGAAAGCACGCGCGCGTGCGCGCACACACACATACACACAAAGGTGCGCGCGCGCACGAACGCATTCATATGCATCCATACAAACATAAGGACACACATACACGCATACACACACACACACACACACACACACACACACACACACACACACACATATATATATATATATATATATATATATATAAACACGCGCACGCACGTGCGCATGAGAGCAAACACACACACACACACACACACACACACACACACACACACACACACACACACCCGCACACACATATGCGCGCACGCACGAACGCACTCACATGCATATACACATACATACGGACACACACACACACGCACTCATATATATATATATATATATATATATATATATATATATATATATAAATATATATGTGTGTATATATATATATATATATATATATATATATATATATATATATATATATATATATATATATGATATTATAAATATGTATACAAAATATAAGAAGAGGCGATGGATCACCTGTGACACAAGCATGTGCGCGGGTGTGTATGTCCGTGTGCAGCGGGAAAGTATAGATGCTGAGTGTGGGTGTGTTTTCTGTTTTATGTGTGCATGTCCTGGAACAGTGAGGAATAGAAATGTCTGGAATATGTCTCATCTTAATGATTTTTAATGATAATCACCTCTCTCTCTCTCTCTCTCTCTCTCTCTCTCTCTCTCTCTCTCTCTCTCTCTCTCTCTCTCTCTCATACGTGCACACATTTATGTATATATAATCAAGAGTGGCTGAGTGCGTACTTTATTTGCACTACCAAAAGGAGAAAGATGAAATTCCCATTTTGGTGTTACACGCATGTTTTATTGTTTGTAAGTAATTTTGATTTCCAGTGTCACGTTTGTAACTATAAATATGTATGTCTTAACTTTTAGGGCAGCGGTCGCAAATGTAATTTCTCTTGTAACGAGTGATAATAAAGTTTTCTGAATCTAAATATATATATATATATATATATATATATATATATATATATATATATATATATATATATATATATATAGATATATGTTGCATTGAAAGTGTACTGGCGTGGAAAGTGTACTCTCCACGGGCAAAATCGTGGAATGTATACCACGGCTGATC
Source organism: Conus betulinus (assembly GCA_016801955.1). Lineage (NCBI taxonomy): Eukaryota > Metazoa > Mollusca > Gastropoda > Neogastropoda > Conidae > Conus > Conus betulinus. Next base: position 83,222 of record JADBJO010005036.1, on the reverse strand, counting down.
CATGGAATGTATACATTCCACGATTTGCCCGTACACTTTCCACGCCAGTACACTTTCAATGCAACATATATAAGTAATCACCCACCATCCATACTCAAAACGATACCTAGAGGCATAAACAAGAGATTATCTAATCTGTCATGTAATGAAACAGTGTTTAATAACACTGCAGCTGAGTACCAAGAAGCATTACACCAAAGTGGCTATAACTACAAATTACACTATGACACAGGAAATGATATGAGCAGACACAAGAAGAACAGGAAAAGGAAAATCATATGGTACAACCCCCCATACGATTGAAGAGTTGAAACAAACGTTGGGAAAAGAATTCTTTAACATTCTGACATCTTCTTTCCCAAAAGAACACAAGCTGTTTAAGATATTTACAGGCACAACATCAAATTATCATACTCATGTATGCCGAATCTCAAAAACATCATTGATTCAACCAACAAAACGAAAAGCAGTGCAGAGACAAACGAGGGTGAAGAAAGGAAATCTTGCAACTGTACCAAGAAACAACAGTGCCCTCTAAAAAATAAATGCCTCCACAGCAATATTGTATATCGAGCCACTGTAAAATCTGAGAACGCTGAAGAAACATATATAGGGATCACTGAAAACCAATTTAAAACTAGATATGCAAATCATAAACAGTCATTTAACTAAGAAAGATACAAAAATCAAACAGAACTGAGTAAATATATTTGAAAACTCAAAGATAAAAAAAATAGACTACAACATATCCTGGAAAACTTAAAAAGAGCTGCATCATATAATAACATGTCAAAAAGATGTAATTTAGGCCTAACAGAAAAATATATGATCCTATGCAAACCAAAATTAGCAACCCTAAACACTAGGATAGAAATGGTTAACAATTGCAGACACAAATGGAAGTTCCTATCAGCGAGCAGAAATGAAAAAAAACACATGAAAAACACTGACCGCACGTGATGGCAGACAGCGAACACGTATAAAAAAAAAAGCACCAACAACACCGACCCCCCATACCCTGACGACTGCACCAGCAAGAAACAGCGCTGTAGGTTTTACCATTTACATTTTAATCAAAGTTTTAACAACAACAACAACAACAAAAAAACTACAGGCCACGTGCCACACGTACAGTGCTCACACACGCCCACACAAACATACTATATAACACCGGTGGTGCGCCCAATTTGTACCCTGGGGAGAGCTCTTTTAGCTTGAAACAAATTTGTAGGTTTTTTAATCCTTCATTTTAAACCTATTTTAAAACCCATTTATGCCTAGCGTCCCTATAGTGGGACGCTATAGTTATTTGCCCTTTATTGGCTTAATGTTAAAGATAAGGCAACTAAATTGTGATTATCAGTTACAGGGAAGCACCTTCTATAATTCTAATATAAACAGCGCTATCTCCCTTGGAATGTTTTTCCGGTTGTCGGCCATTTGTAATGAACCACATGGTTGAAAACAGTCAAGATGGATCAAAGCAGAAGGTAAGTCAATATCTCTTTTGTTAAACACACATTTTAATGATATTATTGAAGTAAATGTGATACATAGGATATAAACTAAAACCATGTGCGATGATAAAAGCTTTTTGTTTATAATAGGTAAAATTTGTTGCGTTTTATAGGCGTTCCACTATAGGGACACTAGGCACGAGTGGGTACAGGTTTTTCATTTCATGCTAGTGACAGTTTTTTGTGTTTCAAATCAGTCTAAATTGTAACAGTGCTGACATATTTGTGTTACATTGTTATTTCGTTTCATGATATAATTTTGTTATAATTTTGATTTTTTTTTTCTCGTTACGTCAATGTTATTAGTTACAGGATTGATAAACAGGCACAGGAGAAACAAACAAAAAACAAAAAAAATGACACATCATGTGTTTCTTTTTTTTTATTTCAACTTATCTCTTAAGATGAAATAAAAGTCAAACTAATCGAAGAGCTGGATAGCTCAGTAAGTAGAGGGTTCGACTCTTATTCCAAAGGTCAAGGGTTTGAATCCCGGCATTACTGAAACTGGTTCTCTGACAATCCAGCGAAAAGTGGCTGAGACGTAAAGCACCAAACCAACCGATAGTCAGACTAACCTAAATATGTGCATGCTCGACTTCCTGGATGCTTACTTTATCAAAACGATCTCTGTTTTGCAGACGATACAACGTGAATGAAGTACTGGATAACCTTGAAGCGGATACTGTTTTCCAAACTGCCAATATCTACATTGACCCCCCACCTGCTGATGAATTGACAGACGAGGACAGTGGAGATGAAGATGCTGAAATTCACAATCTGAATGGGCGGCAACTTCAATCATCTGCTTCAGCAACAGTCATTTATGCTGACGGAAGACAGATCACTGGTGGTGACAGCACTCAGTCTACTCCCCAAGAGAACGACATGGTCAGTTTTTAAAGTTATTTTTACATCACATACCTGCCTCCCTCTATTCCTCTCCCTCCCCTCCCTCCCTCCCTCCCGAGAGAGAGAGAGAGAGAGAGAGAGAGAGAGAGAGAGAGAGAGAGAGAGAGAGAGAGAGAGAGAGAGAGAGAATCAAGAAAGAAAGATAAAACACTATAATTAAATATCTAAAATGTGTGTGTGTGTGTGTGTGTGTGTGTGTGTGTGTGTGTGTGTGTGTGTGTGTGTGTGCAGGATTCAATGAACACGTTTCTGAACTGGGGAATGCAGAGTACGGTGCAATCTCTCCACAACATGGCAAAAACGCAAAGCTGACTCAGAAAGGTTTGCACCTTTCTGGCCATCCTAATTCTATCTGGTTACTGCACACTTCCCCGACGCAGAGTGTACTGGTCCAATGACATGGACATTCGTAATACAGCTTCACCTCAGCCATGAGCCGAGACAGATTCGAGGAGATCATGAGATACCTCCATGTGAGTGACAACACCAACCTTGAAGCTGATGACAAGATGGCCAATATCAGACCACTGCTGACCATGCTGACTGAAAGAAGCCTTCATTACTTTCTAAGACAACAGAATCTCAGCAGTGATAAGAGCATGGTCCCGTGCTATGGTCGGCATGGCTCAAAACAATTTATAAGAGGCAAACCCATCCGATTTGGATTCAAGATGTGGGTCCTTGCTACCCCCTTGGGATACGCCGCCCAATTTGAGCCCTACCAAGGAGCGAAAGGAAGGCAAGCTGTTGCGGCCTGCCCCGTTGTGGGAATGGGTGGATCAGTTGTCATCGA
>JADBJO010005036.1:67500-75000 GCA_016801955.1 Conus betulinus | reverse complement strand
TGCTGCAAAATATTTAGGCGTGATTATAGATAGTTGTCTCAAATGGAAAGAACATTACAATTTAGAATGTAAGAAAGCAAACAACATCTTAGCTTTCTTATACAGGAATATCAACGACTGCCCCAAAAAGGCTAAGGACGACTGCTACAAAGCACTGGTTAGACCAGTATTGGAATATGCTTGCTCCATCTGGGATCCTTACCATCTAAAGGACATTGATAGCCTTGCAAAGATTCAGAAGAGAGCAGCACGGTTCGGAACAGGGGACCGTATCAGAGAGAAAGGGAATACTAGGAAGAACATGAGGAAATTAGAATGGAANTCCAAGGGGCACCTTCGACTACTACACTGACACAAGCAATGCCATAATCGTGTTTCGTTGGAATGAGAACAACTTTGTCAATGTAATCTCCAACAAGGTGGGAGTGAATCCTACACAGAAACTTAGAATGGAAACCCTTAGAAGAGGTAAGAGCTTTTACCAAACTTATTACCTACTTCAAAGGCTGAGCTAAACTATTGATATCCCAATGGAACAACTAGTATAGAATAAAAGTAGCACCAGGAGTGGTGGACAATCTTATGCCATACCTGCATCAAATATTGACAGCCATTACATTCATTTTACCCTAGTTCTGTACGGCCGTGGAACCCACTGCTAGGTGCCATCAAAATTGCCACAAATGCAGTCTCATTCAGAAATCAAAATGATACGACAGTCTTGAGATCTGCATATTGACTGATTTTTTTTTTTAACTTCCCCAGATATGTTATGGTTATCTGGGCCTGGACCTGGCCATTGCTTTTAACTTTTTGAATATCGTGTGCGACCCTTTGTTGACAAATTTTGCTCCAGGGACCAAAAGGCTGAGTCGCACTTTATATCATTCTATTTCATCTTTAACATGCGCGCTGGTGACCTACTCGTTTTTGAGTGGACCAGTCTTTTAGGAAGAAGAAGAAGAAGAAGAAGAAAGAAAAGAAGAAGAAGAAGAAGAAGAAGAAGAAGAAAAACATAACAGAAAGTGTAGTTCAGGTTGGGTCGTCCTGTTGACAGCTATACTGATTTTAAATGGATTAGACACTTTTCCATTTATGATTTTAGTGCCCTTTGTGTTTCTGCACACTGTTTCTGTTTAGTTATAAAGAATATCCCAGACCCAAAAGGCTGACGTACATTGGTCGGGCCAACGTTTGTAGAAGGTTTCAAAAAATCCCACACGTACGACATCCCAGCAATCTTTTCCATATGCAAATAATAGTATAAATCATACATGACTTTAAAGTAACGTTTGAACTTTTGTTAATGTTGTTCTCATTTCCTGTGACATTAGAAAAAAAAGGGACGAGAAAATGAAGATCACGGATGGTATCCGCCCTGAATAGTTGGCTGATCTTGTACATAAGTACATTAGAAATTCCTGCCACAGACGTAGACATATAAAGTGCGTGGTACCAAGACGCAAAACTGAAGACATCGTTCATTCCTGCTGCAAAACAACAACAACAACAACAACAACAACAACAACAACAACAAACTATGGGACTCTACTGGATCAGATTAGAACCTGTAACTCCTTGAGTGCATTTAAAACATTACCTGTCTGTTCTTGATCCTGTTCTACTTTTACATCGATGATAGAAAAGAACAGGTATTCTATTGTCGCCTCTCCTTGGAATTAGAAATTCAATCAACGACATGTTCATAAGTCATTACGGACATGACCTAAGTTTTCTTGTGGTTGTGAAAGAGAAACAGCTGAACATTTATTTCATATCATGCCCTTTTCCATGAAGTGAACCGAACTTTACATCATTCTAAATCTCAGAATTATTAAAAGAAAAAAAAAAGTTCAAACTCTCTTGAAAGGCAATCCTTAATTCAATGCAGATGCAAACACACTTATTTTTGATACCTTAGATAATGTGTTTCTAGTTTCGATCGATTTTGAATCAGATTTCGCTGTGACTGTTGGAGTGTGGGGTACGACCCTCTCCAGTATCGATCTGGCTTTGTGTCAAATGCACACTTCATTTATGATTACATATTTGTTCCTCTCTCTCCCTCTCCTCCCCCTTTCTATCTCTCTTCTCTCTCTTTCTTTTCCTATTTTACTACTGGTTTACTTCTGTCAGTTACTCTCTTGGTCAGTATTAGCAAACATGGAAAAGCATCCTAAATGTATGTTTTTTTGTTGTTTTTTTCCACACAATTGAGCGTTGTGTCTTCCAGTCGCTGTGTAAATTGTGATTGCATTGTACATGTATCTTAGGCTACGGTATACGCAAAAAAAAAAGTTTTGTTGTTTCTCTTGTGGGTAAATTGTAATGTTATAATGTTGAATAAAGTTCTGTGGAAGCCAATACACCATGCTGGCTTAACAGCAGTGCAGTGTCTCCTCTGGTGGGGTGACTCATGACGACTTGAAATGGACTGCTCCCTGTCGATTGCCGGAGCCGTGGCTGTGGCGTAACAAGCCAGGCAGTGGCAGACGACAGGAGCAGAAATGAAGAAACAGCGTCACTGACAGCTGCGACAGAAAAAAAAATGATAAAAGAAACTCCTGAAGAACATTAACCATTGTGACATAAAGTATTGTACTTGATATTGGCGTTCTCTTCTATGTTGGCATTACATGGGAGTACATGAGGATCCACACACACACACACACACACACACACACACACACACACACACACACACACACACACACACACACACACACACAAACACGCACGCACGCACGCACGCACGCACGCACGCACGCACGCACGCACGCACGCACGCGCGCGTACGCACGAACACACACACACACACACACACACACACACACACACACACACACACACACACACACACACACACACACCACACACCACCACCACCATGATAAACGTCTTGAACTGTGTGCCATGATCAGGAGTTGATATGAAAAGCAAAGAAAAAAAGAAAGAAAGACAGAATGCATAGAAAGAAGACTAACAGAAAGAAAGAAAGAAAGAAAGAAAGAAAGAAAGAAAGAAAAGAGAACAGAGAAACCCATGTAAACATAAGCAGGAACAAACAGTGACGCTATGAGCTTTTTTTTCCTTTAGTGTAGGAAAACCTTTGTCGAAATAATCGACTATGATATACAATTTCGGCAACCTGTGAAGCCACCAGCTGTAATCAACTTTGAGTATGAAGGAATGAGATCCCCTGTGATTCCTCTGCCACCAGAGATTTCCCAGTGTCCTGGCAGCCACTTTCAATGTCCTGATGACGGTTACTGCCTACCTGTCTACGTCAGGTGTAACGGTATCAGCGATTGTCCAGGTCATGAAGATGAAGCCGGATGTGAGAACTACACATGTCCAGGGTTCTACAGATGTTGGGGAACGACGAACACGACATGCATAGACGTGAGTCACCTGTGTGATGGTTATGGACAGTGTCTTTTTAAATCTGTCGCGAATCCAAATGTACTCTTTGGAAATGAGTACGTTGTCATCTGTGATGCCAAACCTGGAACTTCTAGACACCTCCCAGTGTGGAATCAAATCACTGAAAGGACAGAATGTCTTCTTAAAGCTTCGTGTGCTGGACCTTTGGGGTAACCTTCTACATCATTTCTCTCCTATTTTCATGAAGGAGATGAAACATCTCATGCATGTTTTTGCTAGCAACTTCAAATTGTGTTGTCCTGAAGTTTTACCCCTTTTTCTTCCAAGGTGAATGCTTAAGCCCACATGATGATTTTTCATCATGCGATGACTTGCTGAAATCTGGCTTTTACCGGTTTGTGATAACAATATTTGGTGTGCTGGGAATCGTAGGAATTTTTGCAGTTTTATTTATCGTCTGTATTGTTCGTCTGAAAGAACCAAGACCGGGTTTGCTGTTTTTGTCCTAAATCTGTGTTTCTCTGACTTTTTAATGGGAGTCTATCTAGCTTTCATAGGAATGGCAGATCGGTTTTATGGAGGTGTCTATGTCTTGAAGGAAAATGAGTGGAAAGGAAGCGCAGTCTGCACTGTTGCAGGGCTTTTGTCTTTCTTATCATCTGAGGTGTCAGCTTTCCTCATTTTCCTCATTACCTTGGATCGATTTCTGGTGCTTCGCTTCCCTTTCAGCCAAGTCCAGTTCAGAGCCACATCAGTTCACGTAGCCTGTGTCGTCATTTGGATTCTTGGATTGATCCTGGCTGTCATACCCCTGCTTCCTGTGACATCTCACTGGGAATACTATCATCAGACAGGCATTTGCATCCCTCTGCCTGTCACCAGAGCTGACTTTTCTGGACACGCCTATTCCTTCAGTGTCATGATTGTTGGCAATATGATCCTCTTTCTGCTGATAGCTGTGGGCCAGTCATTGATTTTTTTGGTCAGTGAGGTCCAATTCTATGTCTGAAGCAAGAAGACAGATCAAGGACAAGAGTGGTGGAAGCGCCAGGTCCAAGAAATTCATCATTGCCAGACGACTTCTGTCCATTGCCATGTCTGACTTTCTGTGCTGGTTTCCTATTGGACTGTGTGGCCTGTTCGCATCTCTCAACATTCCTATTTCAGGGGAGGTCAATGTTGCCATGGCCATTTTGGTGCTTCCCTCTCAATTCTGCACTCAATCCATTTATATATACATTAAATATAATATTGGAAAAACGACAGAAGGCACTGATGTAATTTTTCTTTTCATTTCCTAACGCCAATATAACCATCTTGAAAGTAATATTCGATCTTGAACGGATTGAAGAAACATAGAATGTTTTATTCCAATTTCATTTCCACATTGTTGTCAATCCTGGATGTGTGCATGCGCGCGCACAGGCAATCGCACATACAGAGGCAGTCACTGACAGACCGACAGACAGACAGACAGACAGACAGACACGCGCGCGCGCACGCGCTCACGCGTGCACATATGCAAATACACATACTAACTCGAACGGGCATACACATACGCACATACGTATTCGCCCACATACAAAGACACACAGACATATACACATATATGTATACATACATATGCAGATACTTAGGTATCATCATCAGATAATCCCACAAATCACACACACACACACACACACACACACACACACACACACACACACACACACACACACACACACAGAGAGCACACTCACATACACTAATGCATACGCATACACGCACATTATGCACATGCATGCACTCGCACATTTACACAGGTGAGCGTCCATACATCCATACACACACATGTGTACACTCACTACACTCACATTTCATGCTGAAATGGCGCAACCAATGATAGGTAGTTACCCAAGGTCTGACAGCACGTTGGGCTAATGCGTAGGTCAGACATCTGCTAAATCGTAGGCACGAGATCCTCTTCTTCAGTTCTCTCATCCTCGTTTTAATTCATTTATCAATCAGCTTTAAATCATGCACAGTGTGGTCTAAAAATTTTGCGGACGTGGCGTAGCGTATATGGACTAGTCTGCACGCAGTGACGCCTCCTTCAGGAAACTGAAACTAAAAGATTAATGGGAACAGAATTTTATTATGAAGAGACTTGTATGAAAATCAATGTAAAGCTCTAGAGGCACAATGAGTGGACGCTATTTAACTTTTTTTCCTACAAAAATGTGACATGAATCCATTCATAGATTCGTTTTTGTAATGAAATGTCCAAAATAATTAAATATCCGAGGAAGAATTTTGTTTTATGAATAATGATATCCCTGGCCCGTGTTTTTATTTTGTTACTTTTTTCTGATAAAAAAAGTGCTGTTAAGATCAACTGAATTAACCAACTGATGACTGGTTGTTAAGCTATTTCCATGTTGCCGAGGAAGTTCCGTTATGTTAAATCCTCTTATGCAGATTGTAGACAGTTATAGGAAGTTCCGTTATGTTAAATCCTCTTATTGTAGACAGTTATAGGAAGTTCCTTATGTTAAATCATCTTATTGTAGACAGTTATAGGAAGTTCCTTATGTTAAATCATATTATTTAGACGGTTATAGGAAGTTCCTTATGTTAAATCATATCATTTAGACGGTTATAGGAAGTTCCTTTCCTTATGTTAAAGCATCTTATTGTAGACGGTTATAGGAAGTTCCGTTATGTTAAATCATCTTATTGTAGACGGTTATCTGGAATCCCTCTGAAAGCCCTAAAAGGTTCAGATGCATTCTAAAAGTTTGTGTGTGTGTGTGTGTGTGTGTGTGTGTGTGTGTGTGTGTGTGTGTGTGTGTGTGTGTGTGTGTGTGTGTGTGTGTGTGTGTGTGTGTGTGTGTGTGTGTGTGTGTGTAGGGCTGTGTGTGTGCGCACGCACGCCTGTGTGTGTGTGTGTGTGTGTGTGTGTGTGTGTGTGTGTGTGTGTGTGTGTGTGTGTGTGCCGCGCGCTAGTGCATGCGTGTGCATGTGTGTGTAGGTGTGCGTGGTTGTCTATGGTTGTGTGAATGCTGTCACTCTGATGTGTCTTCGTCTCCTGTTTTTCAATCATGTTCCAGTCATCCCAACAATGTGTGCATAGATGTTGTTCAGAGTTGTTTTAGCACAGACTTTCAACTCCACCATTCTTCTGCAGAACAGCAGTCAAATCAAAACAGATTAATTCAGATATAAATACACGCTTACACACGAGAGCTGCAGTAATTCTGAATGGAACAACTGGAGACTGATCAAATATCCCCGTCAGATTTCTTGCTCCATCAACAATACCAATATCTGCGGTAAAATCTAACACAGAAAACAGAGTAATTGTCCCAACCTAAATTCCCTTACGGCAATTTTCGCGGTAAGTTCACTCAACTAATATTTTAGGCGTGTGATGTCGGTAAGAAAATAACAAACTAAAAACAGGAACCAAACAAATGCATAAGAAACGACAAGAGACTAGGGGATACAACTCTAGGTAGAGAACACAAATGTTAATGACTACCTCCCTTAACTAAACCCTCCCCCCGTGTATCTGTTGGAATGGGAAAAAGTCCACTTCACAATTGCCCAAATTTGAAAGTGGCCGAGTTAACTGTATATGAATGCATTCTTATTCACGTTCTTGACAATATTTTAGTTTTCACTGATAATTCTATTTTCGTACTAAAATTCGTTTATTCTTTACTTAAAATATTCAAAGAAAGTTGGTGAATCGATGTCAGGGCAATGGGTTTGATGTCACTGGGCTCAACGGCCTGTGATCTATACTGCGTTGTCATCAATGTGCTTTTTAATTCGTGTTGATCTTATTTATCCCTAATTTCTTTTGGTTGCAAAGTGAGACGACTGCAGGCGGAAATCTAAACAAATCTGAAATAAATGTCAGCAAACCGCCCAGAGAAACGTGGACAAACGAGTCACAGGACAAAACACAACGCGTTTCGACCTCTTAGGTCTTCTTCAGGTGAAACAAAAACGAATAAAATAACGAAAATGCACTTAGTTTTGATCGCTTCAGATCGCTTCAGAGTTGAGCGCAAGGAAGAAGGAGTTGAATGAGAACGAGAGGCTGTTGGAAAGGAAATAATGTGTGAG